>JAWPHD010014528.1:0-60666 GCA_037043455.1 Cyrtodaria siliqua
TCACCAAATGCAGTCGACCCATGTAGTTTCATGATACATGTATTTGCTTCAGTAAATAAGGAGTTATACTGTGGCCAAGGTATTAGGGTTATATTGACCTTTGACCTATTAACCTCAAAATCATCAAACGGTGAAATAGTCTTATCACAGGCAGTCAACCCATGGCGTTTCTACAGACTTCCTTCAGGAAAACAGAAGTTACAGTCGGACAATTCGTTTCATTATCCGGTCAGTGACCTTGACCGTTGACCCACTCAACATCAAAAGAATCACCCTCTCGCCAGAAGCAATACATCCATTAAGTGTCATGATATTTGCTTTAGGGAAAGTGGACTTACAGTTTACAACATTTTACATTATCATGTTACGGTGACAATGACCTTTGACCTAATGACATCAAAATCAAAAGGCATCATTCTCTCACCAAATGCACACAAACCATGAATTTTGATGAGATTTGCTTCTGGGGAAGTGGACAGTGCAGACAAGGTTTTTCATAATCATTACTGGGTCACGGCGCCCTTGACCTTCAATATTTGATATGCACATACTGATGCTTCGTACAAAGTTTCGCCAAAATCCAACAAGTAGCGCAGAGATTTGTGATGGACGAACGGAAAGGCCAAATATAATCTGTCTCACCTACCACTTTGTGGTGGAAGACAGACTTATAAAGACAATATTTTAGTTCATATGTATACTTTATTAAGCAAATAATTAAGCGAACATAAACTTCAGCATTGACTCTGGCCAGTGGTGTACATGGAGTCTTCTTCCACATGACGTGCAGCCTGAAAGAAAATAAAAAGTAAAAATAAGTAGAGCATAGTATTCAATTTGAATCAGGTGTTGCGAGGGGGAGCTAGGGCATGTTTTGGGGAATGGGACAGTTTTAAAAATAATTATTGTTTAACGCCTCATCAACACGTTGTTTAGGTTATTTCGAGCCGCCCCAAAGAGAGGAGGAAAGATACATAGGCATCCAGGAACCCTGCCCTACGCTTACTACCGATTAGATACCTATGTTTCTTTAACGTGCTTGGAGGACAGACTCCGATACACAGGACCACCTGGTTTCCGTTCCCATCAGACGAACGAGGCTAGCAGGACACATCGGAGTAACCCAGTGGCGTCAGTAAGACTTTAATCCGTGTTCACTGGATTTAAAGCCGATATGCTATAAGCGTCCCTTGACCAAAAATGAGTAAATGGCACATCAAATAAAGGGTCAATACATATTATATTGTGTATCATACGAGTATATGATTGACCTGACATGATTACAGAACAATTTTAATGTATTTTTCACCCAACAGTACTACAGCAAGAATATATTATAAGGAAAGTTAAATCTGACAGAGGGTGCAATGCTCTATAAGTCATTTTTACTAGAAGGGGAATAAAATACAACTCTTGCCAAAAATCTAAAATTGTTAAATTTTACACGTTTTTTAAGGTCATTTTACATGGGGAGAAAACATTAATATACAACTAATTATTTTCTATCTCAAAACCTGGTGATGCCGTTAGTTTTAGAAATAAAACACAATTAAAAGGGCAGTTGAGAAGACACTTTTGTAGATGTGTGGTCTGTTCTGATGTGAAAATGTCTAAAACAGACACAAGATTGGAAATTTGCTCTGTGTCCCTTTAATAAATTGGGGACCCATCACATAGACCATAATCATAGATAGTTTATTCAGATAATTCCAATGGGTCATAAGACCCGTGAGGATACAACAAATACATATAAACTTGACAGCGATAGTGAGATATATATACAACATTATACCAACAATTAACATAATTAACAGAAAAGTATTCATATGTAAAAGGTAACAATTAATACTTTAGCAGTTAATGTTGTTGATATTTTGCTTTGACCGCAAAATATGCAGCGAAGGTGACTGAACCATCACATTGAATCGCTAATATGTTCAATCATATTGTAATTAGTTAGTTGTTAAAGGGACACACGGCAATCTTGAAGTATTTATCAAGCATTAACATAAGCATCTCCATTTGTTAACCTGGTAACATTTTAAATTTAAACCTGCTTGCATTAAAAATTAAATAAAAGTATTTCATTTTGTCTTCCTTATTCTATCAAATACTTAACTGTATTATAGGTGCACTATTATCAACAGTAAGTAATGTGTAAAACAGTTTCTACTGAACTATTCGAATAAATAATATTAATGATGCACAAATTCAAACTATGCAGAAAAATTGACCGAACTCCAGAAGTTTTAAATAAAATAAAGATTGCCTAGTGTCCCTTTAACACAACTTGTTTTCGCATGTATTCAGTACATGTAGTTTACACGAGCTCATATGACAATCACGCTGCATTATCACTGAAAACATGTTTTACTGTAACTTTGAACAGCACCGTGCAAGCATAACACAAGCTCTATTTAAAGAACTACACAAGTGCAAACAATTTTTAAAAGGGCTCCCAAATTTGTCTGAAGTCGTCAGTATCAATTCACTTAGAGCTGCTCAAGGGCACGATTCACGTTTGAGGCCTCTCTGAAAAAAAACATCAATCCAATGTCAATGATTTTTACAGACATAGTTTATCCTTTGTTATACATTATGTAACATAGAAAAGTCAAAACTCTACTGTACATAAATATGAATCTGACCGATTTCAATCAAATGTCAATGGCTGTTTACATTGTTTCAATGGTTATGCATTCACGAATGTGCGAGAAAATGGGGATAACATAACGATAAAGAGACAACGCTAACAATTTACATTTATGCATCTGAGGGGTGGAGTGGAGGGGGTTTCTAGTTTCCTTACCCCTCCTTGTATTCGGTATTCAAGCTCCATCTATCCACCCCCCCCCCCCCATCTACCGTACTTGGGTGGGCGGGGTGCAGGGGACATTGATAGCATTTCTACTAATAATGTTTTTATTCCACGAAACGTTCTACAGTGTACAGTACATCCAGTTACTGGAAAGATCGGAGTACACGAAAAACACTTTATAGTTGATTATATGAACTTTCTATTAACTATTATACAGTATACACCACTATTTTATGCACTGTACCTGGCCATTGTCTAAATATGTACGATCTAAAAGTGGTGTGTACTGTTTATTAATAAGCACATTTTAATACAAAACAAATACCTTGAAAATGGACCTCTAGCAGCAGACAGTAATCCCAAATCCAATTTGCACCAACATGTCAATTTCACGTGTCAAGGTATGTCACGGTGACCTGTCAGTCACCAACACTACATCGTGTTGACACATAATGGGACGTTATTTCGTCCTGTAAGGTATTAGTTTTTACATAATCTACGGTATGAAACACTGTACGCGTGTTGTTAGACTCCATAAGTACCCGTAGTGCTCGCCGACGTAGCGCGCCCAGTTTCGGGTGAAAAAAAATGGCGTCTGTTTTAATTGAAAATTCGTAAAATAGTCCGTAAAATACAAAGAAATAGTCCATGTTCGCGGAGTTAAAATGCGAACAGAACTGGTATGTTATAGGTCCATGGCGTTCCTACTGTAAGTGGTTTGTGAATAGGCTCCAGGCTCATTCTGTATATTTTTAACTCAATGTGGATGGAGAGTGAACCTATAATGTTCTTTTTGTTTTAGCCTTTTGGCGACGAATGGCTTTTACACGTGTTTGTGCGCCTTAAAACTCCAGTTCAGTTATTTTTGTCTAAAAGTCAGTTATGTCTTTCATTTAACAAAAGTATACAGCATTGATTATCGCAAAGTCTTCGAGTACGGAATTAATTGTAACGCCTCAAATGTATGCTATTAACGTTATGTGGTCTTTACAATTGTTAGCTCTACTGGTCGAAAGCTTATGGGATGGCGAGCTGTTCGTCGTCTTTCGTCGTCGTTAACTTTTTACCGCGTTAACACGATAGGGCCTTTATTTTGCCATATTGTGACGATGTGAACACTCTATCCCCTCCATTTTTCATTTGATCTTTACCAAAATTACACAGTAGTTATATACCCCTAATTAATCTTAAACCAGAAAGATTCGATTGCTTATAGACTCCATAGAACAGAAGTACAACGATGTACTATTCAAAGAAGTGGAATCACAGAGAGCTGAGTTGGTAGAGTGGTACACTGATACTACTAGCCCCCCGATCCAAAGGTTTTGGGTTCGATTCCCGATGATGTCACCTCTTTGGTGTTAACATATATATTTTACTGTAAAAATTGATAGTCCGATCTAACTGGTTTTCAAATTTGTCTGAGCTTTTAATGAAATGTATAATATGCCCAAGTTTCGTAAAAATCAGATGAAAATTGATGAAAAATGAAAGCCAAAATGATGAAAAATGATGGACATAGCGTCTTAAGGCAAACATTAACATATAAGACCCACGGAAAATGGACATCCCGAAATCCCATAAGCTCTGCTAGCCTTCGGCGAGTAGATATAAAAATGACAATAGTATACTAACTACCATTTATTATCAGGCAAAATAACTTAACATAATATTCCGCCTCAAAACAAATCACCATATATCGACTTGTTATTTAGCGCTTGATGAGTTTGTGCGTGCGCTATTTATTACGCAATGCCTGTTTAGTGTTAATAATGATAGAGCATACCAATAAATAACCGTGGTAGTGTGGTTAAACGTACGGCCATCAAAACTTAAAAGCGCAACGGCAGTAGTTCAGATCCCGTTCCTGGCAAGTTTGTTTTGTTCACATATATTCTGAAGCTGTATATTTATCGATGTTACCTGTACGAAGGCTAAATAAAAAGTTGATATTTTACGCATCGATTTCTGCCTTATATACCGACTATTGGGGATGTTCGTCGATTTGAAACTACTTCACAAGTGTCTCATTTATATACATGAGTTATTACCAGTTAAATAGAGACTCTGTAGCTTTAACGATGTAAACGCCTTCGACCAGTAGAGCTAATAATTGTAAAGACTATATAACGTTAATAGCATACATTTGAGGCTTTCCATACTCGATCAATTTTCTATAATTAATGTTGCTTTCTTTTGCTAAATGTAAGACATAATTGACATGTATATAACCTTTCATGTGTTGGTGCGCCTTAAAACCCCAATTCAATTCAATTCCTCAGTTTCACTACTGGCGTGAGTTAGTCAATAGCGCGGAGGACGGGTAATCCGGAGGACACGGTTTCGAGCTTTATCGGCGCCACTGAGTTGCTTCTGTGTGTTCTTGGGCAAGACAATTTCAACAGCCTCGTCCGTCAACCGGTGTATTTATTATTACCATATGTTGTATTGATTTGATAAGGCTTATTGTTATTTAATTATATAGATGCTAATTGAGATTCTGCCTTCAATATTTACTTATTTTAGTTACTGATTTGCACATCTGGTACCTATGGAAAACCTTCATATACAGCGACCTACCTTGCCTGCCTTGCCTGTATGCCTGCCTGCCTGCCTGCCTGGCTGCCTACTTTCTTACTCTGGGTCGACTCTACTTGCTTACTGACTTATATACTTCCTTCCTTCCCCCCACCCTAAACCCTCCATCCCTAAACCTTTACTCCTTCCCTTCCTTTCTTCCTTACTAACTTATTTACTTCCTTACTTACTTACTTACTTCCTTACGAATGCATGTTGTTTTTTTATAAACAAAGACCACGATTGCAAGTATGCTTTAGATAAGTTGGCAAACAATTAAAACACGTGTAGCAAAATGTGGTTTAAGATTGATGGATTTCTATGAATTTCAGTCGAAGAAGATATTTTTATCTAATCTGTATTGCGCTTTCACAATAATGATGCCAGACACTAGAGATTGATACTGATATGTCAAACAGTCACACGTGGATATTACTGACAGTTACAATTGCAAAACAAGCCTCTTCTAGACATTTCAAAAATATGTGTCTGTTTAAACTCTCTACTTGGATGCCTACCATTTTGTCTTCAGCTAAATCACGCTTAACAACAATACCGGAAAGTCACTGACATATGAGGTTATAGTCAATTCTCAAAGATGCAAAATCTTATAGTCATCATTTACTTCAACTGATTGTTGTTTATCGGCTAATCGATAAAGTATATAGTGTTTAGAGTCGACCCAGAGAGGGGGGAAGATCCCAGAAAATCGGGAACCTGCTCCACTCTATACTAGTAAATAGATTCCTATTAATTTTAATCTTTCTCGGAGGAAAGACTTCAACACACGGAACGTCCCGGTTTACGTCTCCAGCTGACGGTTTGTTTGTTTGTTTGTTTGTTTGTATGATGTTTTACGTCATTTTCAACACATGTAAGGTTATATATGACAGTCGATAGTTTTGTGGTGGTGGCAGACCAACCACTTTTCCTGTGTAGAACCAGTACAGTACACCTCCCGCCATCCGTAAGAATCGACACTTCCTCATTTTACAAGTCTAGCTCCCAATGGGTGAGAGGCGAAAAGGTTTACACATTTTTTCAAAGTCCCAAAGAATCCTCCAAGTCTCGCCAAAATTGCCCCAACGTTAGGGGCCATTTCAAACTTGCGTTTTCCCCAAGCATTGGGTCTGAAGATCATAGCAAAGACTATTTTCATATATCAGTTCGCAGCATTCTTAGACTTACCTACGAAAATAGCACAGTAACAATTGACCATGGTTTGATCTTAATTTAAATCAGCTGCATATGTTTTATTTATATAGAACATGAACAATCTCAATCAAACCGAGACTGCAATATTTCGTATTTAACGTGTTCGGCGTTTCCAAAGTGTAATGATGTTATAGACTTCAATGATCGAAATCAAGTTATTACAACTAAACTTCTTCAGCAGGGTTTTCGTTATCACAAACTACGTAGATCTTTCTCTAAATTCTGCCGCCGCAACGAGGGCCTGCTGGAAAGGTGCAACACCAACCTTAAAACACTTCTGCGACTAGGCATATCACAACCCTCATTTTATGGAGATGGGGTCTATAAACTTCGAAAGTTAAAGGGGTCTGACGGGTTTCCTGACCGCTTTACAAATTTAATCAGGAAGTTCGTCAGAAAAGGATATAACCCTTTGGGTTTTTTCAACGCACTGCATGTTTAGTGATTGACCCATCTACAGTCAGTCATTACGCTTCACTTTTCACTTGTGCGATGACTTGACTACCTCTTGGGAATCTATGATTGTACCTACTGAAACCCCAACTAAGGGAGGTGGGTGCATGAGCTTTCGTCCCTCGGGTTTTCTGGTCGTAACCTAGACTGGTTTTCTCTTTAGCTGCAACTAATATGGTTGTTCAGTACGATTCTGGATACATCCTGAGATGTTTATTATTTTGTATGTATATCTTTAGTTAGTTTCTCTGGATGTGGACTTTATTGTTAGAGATGTCCTTTTGATAGGATGTAGTTTAGTTTACACTGTCTTGTCTATTTGGGCGCTGAAGACAGGATAATAGCGAGGATTGCGCGCATATAAAATCGATTCAAGCTAACCAATAGGCCTTATTGCCTACTGACCGTTCCAAGTCGGTAACCCTGTCTTCACCACCCTTTCTGTTGTTTTTTTGTCTCTTTCATTGTAGTTTCAAGTCCTTGTGTGCAGTACAGTGCGGACCTACGATGCCACCTACGTTCGGACGCTGTGGTTTCTATAGGACCCTATATATCATCTCATACGTCCGTGAGATTATTTGAAGCACGTTATGCTTGTTTTTCATTGTTATACTACGGACAGCATTCTTTGTTCATACAGTATTTTGTATTATTCGTGAATGTGTATCACCGGAAATATAATTGAAACGTTAAACATTTATGTTTATTTTTGTTTATTTTGTTTATCGGTTTTATTATGCAAAATATGAGAAAATTGGTCCTCCGAAACTTTAGCACCCAAACACAATGGCAACGTTGTTCCACAGGAAAACCCATCCAAGCTTTGTTTTGAAAAATGATTTTATAAGTTTTGTATTGTATTGTTTATTGAAACCTGACTTACAAGACAAATAGTCTAGTGATATGCAAAACCTCAAATTAGTTTGCAAATGTATACTACAGTGTAGCAGTCGTATGCATTATACAGATTGGGTACACATACTCGGATAGATATAACTACAATTAAATTGTCCCAATGTTTCAAGGCCCTACCACTATTGTCAACCCCTTTATGTTTGTGGTGTAGCTTTGTTATTACCCTTGCTATTATAGATTGTTTTTGGATACGAGTTTTGGTTAATTGTCTTCTGTGAAGGATACATTTCCCGTTAGGCTGTGCTAGGAGGCGCGATAGGTGTTGCACTTTACATTACCTCTCATGAACAGACTCAATAAAACCGTGTCTGCTACTTTCATCTCTTGTTTATGTTTGTTGTTTTCAAGGGATCCACTTTTCGGTATGTATTATCATTCACACTAGCGTTTGCTTAGTGCGGTGTGGCGTCGCAAAAATGTTGCCTCGACTACAAATCATTAGTGTTATTACTTGCTGGTCCTTTGAGATCTTCAAGACCATTCTTTGTGGATTTAAATTAGAATATCGCTTAAGCCGTTGCTAGAAGGCGTGATAAGTTTGAACTTAACATTACCTCTCATGAAAGACTTAAGAAAACCGATTCTGCCACTTTTATCTCTTGTTTGTGTTTGTTGCTTTCAATGGATCCACGTTTCAGTATTTATACCCACGTTCAGTAGAAGGCTGTAGCTCAGTTGATATAACATTCCTCTGAACAGCGAGGGTTTGCTCAGTGGAAGCGGCATATGACCTTTCATGTCTTGCAGTATGGTCGGTGAAATTGCCTTTGATCAATGCATAACATTAAATCGTTCAATTCAGGATAAACAAAGCGGCGGCGCTTTATCATATTCTAAATGAAATTTAGTGTACCTCACAGGGCAATTAAGTACACTATACTATAAACCAGATAGAGTATGTCTCGGCTCTTTGGTTAATTAAAAGCCTCGATGGGCTACTCCCATTTCGGTGTATAAATAAACCAACTCGCTGAAACCCTACTCTATCTATTACTTAACAGGTGTACAATCCCACTTATTAATTTGAAGTATAACTTTTCTATGCGTAAACAGGATTGCATCTAATAGCTAAAACGGTATACAAAATTACGTGTTACATCCGCATCACATACACGATGCTTATCAGAACGATAGCATGTTTACGACATCCTAATACCTGCAGAAAATACGTAGTTTCATTTGTTTTGCTTGTTATTACCATTTAACAGCTGACGCGCGAGTGATTTTACTTGAGGCAATGTCGAAATTAACAGCTCTGATAATAAGTACAACTCTTATCTCACCATGTTTTGCAACTGCTAGGTTGATGATGTGTTGTGCGGTGAAAGAAAGTGGATTGAATTGTATAAAATTCATTCTAAAAGCAGACTAAGATGCATTTGTAAACTCTATTAGAATGATTGGCTATTAGATCAGAAATCACTATCGCAAACAAAGGGTCACGTGGTTTTAAATAGACAGTCAGATTAATAATTGCTGTTTTATACTTGATTATAATGTTTTCGTGCTACTTGAAAACATGAGATCGCATAATTATTCTATTTATAACAGTAATTATACCGAAGCACTCATTGCATGCAGTTGGATGCAAGTACATCTTGAGGAAAACAAACAAAATAAAACGCACTTTGCACGAGCATAACTTGACTTTAGTTGTACCATGTTGTTCCTTCACCTTTCTTTTCCTTCAAAGTATGTTACATAGCATTATAAACCATAACATATATAATATACTGAGCAAAAATAGAAACGTCCCCAACTTTACCCATAGATTTAGACACAGTGAAATTATATTTTATTTAATCTTATATGCCAATACCTTTGTTAAAGGCCAGCACTGTCAGGAAAACAATTTTCTTTGAATCAAACAAGTTTTGTTATATTGAAATAAACAGAGAATGACCTCATCACCACAAAAACAGGGAAAAGACGCTGATCTTTTCACTCATTTTTGCGACTTATAGCTTTCTAGAACAATATTTTCAGATTACCTCCCTTTATAATAACAATATAGTGATTTCGCAATTTGAATAAAATATGTTTTAGCAGCAACAGACAAACTCTGGTGTTTGATCATTATTAATATTGATCAGAATGATTGAGTGATAAGTATAAAATGATGAAATTGTATCTAGATTGGTGTACAAAGTGTAACAAAGTCAACCCTATGCAAATCACAGCTTAACAGAGGGACGTTTCTATTTTTGCTGATTATAGTTACGAATTCTAAGTACCCACCTACGGATATGTCAATAACAGTTTCATTGTTTTGTGAACATCACGCATGATTAAAGATATGATTGAACTGCAAAAATGAGTTTAAATCGTCTGTTCTGATTGCAGGAACACATTTTAAAGCTTTCAAGTCGATGTGTTTTCGTAGAAATAAATTATAACACTTATAAAATTGGGTTCATACTACGCCTTGCACAACAATTTGGAGAAACTCCACTTTGCGGCGAATCAAAAGTTTGTCTGTGTTGTACTGTCTTGACCTTTCTCGCCGTGTTGAAAACGACAAGCGTTTACATGGACATGGTCACAATTTAAAGTGCATCCAGACCCTAATTGTACATCAAAAGTGACATTCTTGAGAGCAAGCTTGATCAGTTCCAATTGGCACAAGACGTGCCAGCGTCTAACTGTTGGCCAATGAAATTTAACTTCACCAGACTGACCTTTCAAAATGCGTGTCAAACATTGTTTTATGCCCACATTGTTTCTGCTCGGCACCGTGTATTTGTTTTAGATTTATATAGCTTCATTTCGTGTCGCGTAGTGAGAAATGAAAATGGCTTGTTTGGGTAGTGGGGAAAACATCGACATTGCTAGTAAGATGAAATATGATTATCGTTTTGATGGCTTCACTGTACCTGTCATACACAACTGGTGCAAAATAGGTTTTACTGTGGTTTGGTGTATGCAAAGTGTTTGCAACATTATATATGGTCCCCCGGGGAAATGTACTGTTTCTTTGATTTACACCACTTTCAATGTGTTTTATAATTAACTTTCGAAAATAATCGCTGAGATACGCTCGCCCATGCCTTGGCGAGGTCAAAATATACACAAGCAATAAGTCGAGTCGAATGTACACATTATACACCGCGTGTAGTAAGTTACATGCATTTTACCAGCCGTGTCAAAATTGATTGACAGCAGCGTCTCACGAGGTGAACCGCCGATCGAGTACAGTGGCGTGCGGAATCTATTTGATGTCGATCATATTCATATTTTCACAAAATGGGGAATCTCTAACTTGTTGTGCAACGCGTAGTAGGATTTCGAATTAATGCAGGTTTCGATGTTCCTAATTCTAAAATATGCCAACACATCACGTTTTACTAGCATTACCACTACAAATGCGTTTGCAAAAGATAATTTCGAAATATTTAATGTGATCGCTGATTTACATTTACTTGAATTTCAAACGATATTCAATTAAAAGGGAGGTAATTTAATTTAAGACAATCCATTATTTATTTTATTATGGAACATCTCCAATAAATGGGTCAAATTTTGATATTTTTTAATATTATTTCCTACCAATTTTAAGATGTTTATATCTTTCAGGGGTCTTCGATTTGTGTTATGTCTTTTATCAGCACATATTTTGTTTTCATATAAAGGGAAAATAATCAAAAGATGTAACAATTTAAAATAAAAAATAAACATTTTACAAACTGTGTTCATAATATTCAGGAAATAAGTTAAGCTACCAAAGTAAGTAATTAGGAATTGTATGTACATAGCCAGACCATTAACATACAGGCATATACAAACAAATATATATAAAAAGATCGGACAGGGAAAGTAGCATTCAAGGAGGACAGTCAACCACAAAACACAGAAACAAACACGCAAACAGACAAACAAGAAGGCAAAAGTAATATATATTATATGCAAACGACATCACAAACACGAAAGGGTTGACAATAGGGCTACCGCCTTGGAACGGTCAGTGGCAAAGTAGGCCACTGGGGGTTTACACCGGTTCTAGAGTGCACCAAACCTCACACTTACCCTACTGTCATCCCATTAAAACAGGAGAGTGTAAATAAAGAAATCCCCGTCACTTTCAATTTGCCACTTTCAATTGCGGTCTTGTCTTGCCCACAATGGTTTATTCTCTTGTTCCTCTGACTTCTGCCAAATCATCGAGTACCTTCTTTGTGGCTTTCTAGGCTATTGTTATTTTATTATTTCTATTTACACTAGCATCTTTGTGTTTTACTTATATTGCCTGTTAATGTTGCCTTGTTGGTTAGAGAATAGTTCATGGCGGGTATTTCTTTATTTACGTTGTCGCGTTTAATTGGGATGACAGTAGGGTAAGTGTGAGGTTTGCTGCACCCTAGAACCTGGTTTAAACCCCCAGCGGCCTTTTTGCCACTGACCGTTCCAAGGCGGTAGTTGCCCTACAGTTAACTCTTTTTGTGTTTGTGACGTCATATATCTTTATTATTACTATTGCCATTTTTGTTTGTTTTTTGCGTGTTTTGGGGGTTTACTGTGTTTTGTGAAGCTGCATTTCCTGTTCGATTTTTATACTTACTTTCATATACAACGCAAACCGAGTTTGTTGGACATCTGTGTATGTGCCGAATTGTTTCATATGAATATCAGGAAGAAATATATTTGATTGTAACTGGTGATAAGCGGATTTGGAGGATCCCGAGGACATCTGTATACTGTAGATAATGTACATGCTACTATAGATTATTTGCACCGTTTCTTACGCGAAAACAGAAAACAACGTTTGGAACAAGAGGTGTTCTACATATAGCGTAATATTTTTGAAGATTTTCTTTTTCAGTGGAAGTGATTTTCATAAAAAATGCGTGATTTAAATATGTGAAACTGTCATTTAGATTGTAGGCATTTTAAATGTGCGCAGTTCGCTTAAATTACATTTGAATGAGTTCCATACTATTTTCCAATTTCTTTCTATACGTTCAGTTTTAACTTAAATCAAATAATTACCCTAACTGCATCTCATAATTATTTAATTTAAATTAATTAACGGTATATCTTGCAGACCAGAAAAACAGGAGTATGTAGTGTTAGATGTTGCCCCGCGCTTGCAATCAGGGCTGTTATTCATTCGATCTTTGGAGATCGATGATCCCGATACTTGTATGTAGATATCGGTGGTACATTTTCAAATGTTCATGTTTTCTTACTTAAATTTCGAACTGTGGTTCCACTACTCCTGCCGATATTGGCTCTGGGTATTGTTTAACCACCCATAGGATGTGCTGCCGGCTTTTTAATTTAGAATTTTGACTTCTACTTTCGCATTTTGTTAGATACTGGGACCATACGCCGCTGGACATGAAATCATGACAGTAAAAGTAGCATGTCCACCGCCATATGCATGCCGTCTTCGGGATGGTTAAAATTATGTGCTATTAATTTTATGAATATTGAGTTCTGCTCAACCCGGGGCTATTGGGCGTGAACTGTAGAAAGCATATTTCACTACTGTTCATGAAAAGTCTCAATCAAACCGAAGCTGCAATATTTCGTATTTATCGTGTTCGGCCGTTAAATAAGGTCCACTCTCATACTCTTTTAGATGTATATATAAATAAAAGAAAACACATATTCTTTTGCGAAATGAAAAAAAAAAAGAGAATTTTATCTGAAAATGGTTAAATGTAATTGATAGGTTTATTAAGATTACAAGCGCATCACTTGATACATTTATTTGAATTACTCGATTACCGATGCGCATATGACATGTTTAACGTTTAACGGAAATTCTACAATTTCTTCAAATATGCTTCCTATACAATAGTCGTACGTCAAACATACAGCGAAACAGTGGTTTTGACAGAACGTCAATGAGTCGTTTGACGTGAAATTATAACTAACTCTTATATTATTTTAAGCTACGATCGTGTCATGCTTTGTGTCGGGTTCGTTTAGTTTTAACATTTATCTTGCTTTGCTTCATTTGGGTTAATACTTTAGGTTTCCTTTACAATAATACAAATGTCAGTTAAAGCATTACGCAGACACTCATCAATCAAGTTGGTTCTTTCAAAAAGCATCCAATGGCTAGGTTTTATGCAGAGGCCATCAAGTAATAAAATAATGGGGAAAACTGTAAGGAACAATACTAACCGGAAAACATATAAGCATGAAGATAATTAGGCCCAAAAATTAATAACAAATAAAACTTGGCGTAAACTTACAGACATATTAATGACAGATTCTAGCCATTAAAACCCTGAACATCGGAAAAGTAGTACTTTTAACTATAATTATCCGAAATTTGACATAGACCTAAAATGCAGAAATGGTTTTGTATACAAATAATATTTTAAAAAATATCACTGAATTTGATAATAATTCCTGAAAAATATATGAATTCGCTGATTTCTTCATCATGTCCATCAGGTAATACTTTAAAAGCACAAAACGAAATTCTAGAGGAAACAAAACAAATTTAAAAAGCTCAAGAAACTGAAGACATCAACCTGAACACCATACTGATAAACTTTTGAATGTATAAAATTTAAATGAGCATATTAAACAATCAAATGGGGATGCACTTACAAATACAGAAATGCTAAATGTCCAATAACACGAGCCCAGGTAACGCGGATTAACAGTCGAGTTCTTTAAGTTTTTCTTGGTCAATATTGGCCTATTTTTAGTTAGGTCGATAACTTACGCATACTTAAATAGAGAGCTCTCTATAACACAAAAAACAAGGAGTTATAACTTGCATTTGGAAAGGTAAAAACGACAAATTATATTTAAAAACTGTAGACCAATTTCTTAACGTTACCAATAAATTAGCATCTGCATCAATAGCTTGTAGAATAAAAAATGTATGGTGTACTGTCATTCATGAAGATCAAACTGGCTTTCTATGAGGTAGGTTTATGGGAACAAAATTAATATAATACTGCTATATGATATTTTATTGTATGCGGAAAAATATCGTATTCCTTGACTACCACTCTTGAGTGACTTTGCAACAGCATGCGACACAGTTTCATGGAGCTTTATGATAAAGTTTTTTTTTAAGTTTTTGCCCCTCAATTATAAAGAAATATAAAAAGGTTGGACTGGGAAAGTAGCATTCAAGGAGGACAGTCAACCACAAAACACAGAAACAAACACGCAAACAGACAAACAAGAAGGCAAATGCAATAATAAATGCAAACGACATAACAAACACAAAAGGGTTGACAATAGGCCTACCGCCTTGGAACGGTCAGTGGCAAAGTAGTTGGATAAAATTATTTTTATCATAATACTGGGTCATGTGTTATTGTAAATGGACATATGTCAGAATGTTTTACTTACAGAGCGGTTGTCGTCAAGGATATCCTTTGTCACCTTATCTGTTTACCCTGATGCAGAGTAGTTGGTTTTGTTGTTAAGAAACAGCCCACATATTAAAGGTATTAAGACAGCCAACCAAGAATATCTAACTTCTCAAGATGCGGATGGCACGAGCTTGACTGTAGATGGCTCCAGACTATCACTTTCTCACTCCATGTTGACACTAAAATTGTATGCAAAAATGTCCGGCCTTAATATTAATATGGTCACAAATTAAGTTATTTGGTAAAGAAAGCAATATAAAATTATGCCCTAAATACAACTTGTTTTGGGAAAACATATATTTTACTGTATTAGGTATTAGATTTTCAAAGATCTAAATTTTGTGATTAACACTATGATCTTAAAATTGAAGAAAAAATACACTAAAATTACTTAGGCTACAATATAGAATCAATCACAGGATTTTGGGAACAAACTACCTACTGACTAAAATGAATATTCTAGATAACAGTATGTGCAGTTTTTCCAACATTTTACCTGAACCCATTCATCACTTATTATGGAAATGTGAAGTTGTAAATAAATTTTGTACAGATCTGATAATATTCATCAGAAATAACTGTAATACAGACACTGTAAACTGGATATCTTGTTTGGAAAAAATAAATTTGATATTGTTTTAAACAAAATACTCCTGCAAGCCAAACGTTTTATATACCAATGCAAAATTCAAAAAATTGACATATGTTAAATGTTTTAGTTTGAAAATGGATAGCATATACCAATTTAAAAGTATAAATATATGAAGCTATCTGGACATTACGTGGTCCGAGTATTAAGTTTCATACCCCATCCAACCCCTTCTCCAAGAAGCGAAAATGGGGTTGGTTGGGGTATGAAATAAAACCCCAAATTTGGCTTAAACAAATTGCATATTGTAAACTTAAAACATTTAATAGGTAATTTTAAACAGGATTTCGCATGGGACCAGGTAATGGAGTCGTTATCTCAATATTTGTAGAAAAAGGAACCAGAGATAATTATTTACTACATGTATGTAAATAATAGGTACAAAAATTAAACTTGACCGTTCCAAGGCGGTAGAACTATTGTCAACTCTTTTGTGTTTGTGATGTCTTATTTGGCATTTTATTCATCTTTAAATGAGTTCTTTGTTTCTGTGTGTGTTTGTGGTTGACTGTTTTTCTGGTTCGATTTTTATATCTATATTTAAATCTAATAAAAAATATTGATAGTCTATGGACAGCAATTTACTCCTTCGAGAAATAGAACATTATTGTTTTCTTCTTTGATTTTTTTCTAAATTTCTATTTTCAGAAATATCGATGCTTTTAAAATTATTTTGAACTGTTGTTTAACAAACCCCTTTTTATGGTGGGGAGTGGGTGGGGGATCATTCATACATATTTACTGTTGTACATAGTGTGACTACTAAATTGTCATCTCCTCAGCTCAGACTGCATCTCAGATCTCCCCTTCAATCTTGCTACTGTTAATGCATTGTATGAGATATTATCTATGATGAATACTGTTCATATTTACCCACTTATTTATTCTCAATTTAAATATGTTATATGTGAGATTTTACCTTAAACCACTTAACATGTACATGTTATACTCGAATGCGGCCAAGAGAAAAAATAAATATGTTTGTTTCTTTGGGTTAAAGTGGCTATACCGCCAACAACAGCCAATATTTACATCATAAGTACACCGTTTCTGAACCTACTGACGACGAGGTATATGTATAGCTTGCATATTTTGATTGTCCAAACTCTAATGACACAATGTAAACGGTTTTAGACAGCCGGGCTAGACCCCGAAGATGGAAAGTCGAATTAAGAGTTACCTACATGTGACTCGTTTTACGCATTGTCAATCACGGGTGTTTTTAGAACCCGTGAATAAACATTTTCTTTTAATCGGCGCATATGGCCTAAGCACCTGGATAGAATTTTGATATACAGATTTGTCGCACTTTTGCCGTTGTTTGAATAACATTATAACAAAAACATTTTAAATAACTATATAAAAAGATTATATTGGTATAATAACAACAACAGATGTAGTCAATATTATTTACTGGTGCATGATGCATTTTATAAAATAATGAATATGTTTTGAATGATATGAAAAATAAAAAAATATTTAAAATAAATAATTCCTGAAAATGCGCTCAATAAAACAATTGGTAAACTACTGCATGCATAGACAGTATTATAGTGTGTGTGTATTACTAGTAACATGTATGATGTATTATTACCTAGTTCTAATATTCCTATTCCATATATAACGTTTCTTGTGATTATCAAAAGCGTGTACGTTGTATGCTATATGGGATTATAAGAATCGTTCATGGGCACCCGGTGAAGATCAGAAAAATCCATCACGAGGTATAATTCCTTTTATCGGAACCGATGCTCTGCCGAGTTAAAATCCAAAAGTTATACCGAGGATTGGAATTGCCCCATCTGAGCCGGATACCATGATTGATTCTTTTTCTTGCATATCATTTACATCCTGCGCATTGGCGTCGACAACTAGTTAACATTGTCCATGCTTATTTACACTTGTCATGCAGCTGTCATGGCTGATATCAGCGCGCGACTTTGTCTTCCCCAATGTGTAAGATCGAGCTTTCCATTACCCATATACAAGCCTGTAAAACGTGGATAACCTTATCCGGTATGCAAGAAAAAGAAATTCTTAACCTGTATGAAATGTGTTCCCACATTTTGGTTTAGAATTACAAATAATTACACAAAAAATAATTTTTAGTAATTATGCAGTTGTATCAATTGACGTAGACAGCGCGCGGTTCTGGTTCGGGAGTAGGTCGTATTTCATAACTATTTTAAACTCTGTGTTCAAGTGTCATTCCGGGAAATTCTGACACAGCAAACCGATGACATCCGAAAGATACCCTTTACGGAAATCGACGAGCGTGTTTCGCAATTATATATGCGAACTAATAATATTAAGATTGGGTAAAATACGATAATTTATCCTCATAAAAAAAATGGTTGGAAATTACAAAAAGAGACTCACGCTTAATATATTGGCTAGATTACAAACTGAAAAATTTCAATTTAGTATTTGTTCCAGTAATAACTGTATAGAAATATCAATCAGAATGATATGCCACGTGGGGTGCGTCATGTCTAGAAATGCAAATCATGCAATGTTTACAAATCCTTGT
Source organism: Cyrtodaria siliqua (assembly GCA_037043455.1). Lineage (NCBI taxonomy): Eukaryota > Metazoa > Mollusca > Bivalvia > Adapedonta > Hiatellidae > Cyrtodaria > Cyrtodaria siliqua. The sequence continues at coordinate 18,504 of JAWPHD010014528.1, forward strand.
ATTGGGATGGAATACTTTACAACGGTGGGCAAGCGATCTTTATTGTAAATGAATCATTACAATGTAGAAGTTATACTATGTTTTGTGTTGAACTACTACATTAGATCACTAAATAGGTTACGAACCGTACATTGTTTTGCTACCATCTTAAGGGAAACATTTGTTGTTGAGTACATTCTCGAGAACAAAAACTCCATGATAGCTCCGTCCCAAGGGTCATATATTTACATAAAGGTATCAGCCGTTGCAGACACTTGTCTAAATTCCTGTAACGATTTCTCGTAAATTAGCTTTTTTTTTCTTGTTGGGTGAGTGCTCCGGGAGGAGGAGGAGGGGGTGGGGTATGATTTTACATTGTAATAAATATAAATTGATTGTTAGTTTTACGTTGTATGTATAAGTAGTATTAATGTAGAGAGAGAAATATATAGTCTTATAAAAAAATAAATAAAAATATACGCTTCTATAAAACGACAACAGCCGGGGGTCTAATTTACATATAGCTTAGAATAATGGTTCCCTACCAGTTTGCTCTAACGGTGGTTAAAACTGACTGGATCTCCAGGGTGACAATTTTACATGGAGTTATAGAGGAAAGGCTATACAAAATCTTCTTCTCTGAAACTGCAACAGCTAAAAGTCTTATACCTTGCATGGAGCATAAAAGTATTTCCTCTACGAAGTTATTTAAAGGATAAAGATGGAATCAAATTTGGCCCGGTCCCGGTTGTCACACTAATACAGGTAGATATGCACCGTCAAAACGCCTTTTCTGAAACTACAAAGCTAATTGTCTAGTATTTTGAATGTATCATAAGCTTATGATCTTCTGCCTATATTGATAATATGGTGACACTGGCGTCAACTATGGCCTTTTCACGGGTAGTCAGTTTTACATAGAATGATATAAGGAAATGGTTGATGCTGTTTCTGGAGAACGACCATGAGAGCACTTTGATACAAGGTCAGTGGGCTTCTTATTCATGGCTTCTGATATAATTATTGTTTAACGCCCCCATTACGTCAATGTTTTATATCAGGAACTCGGGAGTACTAATTCGTATACTCCAGTGCAATCTACTGAAGATAATAGTGTTTCGACGCACATCACTCAGTGCAAGATTTCAAGGCTGGAACAGACGAAAAGCAAAACGGACTTCCAACGATGCAGCGGATTCCCAAATTACACAAACAACCATATAAAGCCCGTTTTATTTCCAATTTTAGTTCTTGCACCACTACAAATATCTCCAAATGTTTTACTTTTTACATATTGTCTTACTGCCGTTAAATATTTCGTTAAACAGAATAGCGCTAAAGCTTATGAAACTTCTGGGATTAATTTATGTATGTCTATTACAGATTCAGGCGATGTTCTTGATAAAATTTGCAATAAACGTCAAGCTTCATCTATACGTACTTATGATTTTTCTACATCATGTACAACTTTACCACACAACCTTATCAAAGACAAGCTTATTGCTCTCATTCAAAAAACATTTGCTAGGGAAAATACTACATTTTTGACATGTAACAACATTAAATCGTTTTTTATTAACAGCAGTTTGGACAATTACAGTAATATGTGGACTTGCCATGACGTTTGTGAATCACTTATTTTTCTATTAGACAATATTTTCGTCAGGTCAGATTGTTTTCATATTGCTATGAAAGAGATTTCATGTTGAGTCTTTCACCAGATATCCAGGCAGATGTTATTGACGCCTTTCATGACACCTCTCGATATCTGAATGACATATTTAACATTGATAACCCTCTTTTTTCTACTATGTTTAGTAATATATATCCTAAAGAACTTCAACTGAACCAAGCTAAACATTTCTGCTACTAAGTCTTCTTTTCTTGATTTACATCTCTCTTTTGAAAATGGTGAAAAATAAGCAAACTTTATGACAAGAGGTATCGTTTTAATTTTCATACTGTTAATTATCCCCATTTAGATAGGGATATTCTCCGAGCAACTTCTTATGGGGTCTATGTGTCTCAACTTATTCGTTATTCTAGAACTTGTACTCGAGTTAAGGATTTAATATTCGTAATCTTTGTAGAGCTAAAAAGCTTCTCCATCAGGGCTACCGTTACCATAAACTTGGTAAAACCTTTGCAACATTTTATTATTGTAACCCTGATCTTTTTTCCCAAATATAAAAGTATTTTAAGAACTCTTCTGGTACCAGGACTATCACAATCTGACTTCGGTGGTGACGCGATTTACAAACTTAGTAAGCTCCTTCGTCATGATCACTTTCATACTATTTTTGTTAAACTTGTTAAAAGATTTATCAAAAGAAGTTATGACCCTATCATTTTGCAACGCACTGCATGCTTGGTGGTGGTCCCATTTACAGTTCGTCACTATTCTTTCGTCTTTAATTGTGCGATGACTGGACAGGCTGTGGACCCTGTGATGCCGTCTACCTAAACCCAAAAAGCACGATGATGTTTGATGTTTGTCTTCAATCTTGTCTAGTCGTGCCCTAAGTAGTTTATTCTCCTCTTGCTCTGGCTTGTGTCAAGTCACTGAGTACCTTCATTGTGGCTTTCTATGATATGCTTTGTTTTGTATTTATATATACACGAGCATCTATGTGTTTTACTTATATTGCCTATTAATGCTGCCTTGTTCGTTAGAGAATAGTTCAAGGCGGGGATGTCTTTATTTACAATGTTCCGTTTTATTGGGATGACAGTAGGGTTAGTGTGAGGTTTGATGCACCTAAACCTGGTTAAAACTCCCCAGCGGCCATTTTTGCCACTGACCGTTCCAATTGTCAACCCTGTTTGTGTTTGTGACTTCGTTTGCTTTTATTTCTTATTAACATTGGTCTTCATATTTGTCGTTTGCGTGTTTTGGGGTTTACTGTGTTCTGTGAAAGCTCCATTTACCATTCGACTTTTATACTTATGTTTGTTGTACACTTCTAATAAAATCACTTTACTCGTATTTAGTTTAAAGAAAGCTGCAATATTTATTTAGAATACGACTTTTAATGAGGTATTATATTATAAAGACATAATTTATTAAAATACTTAATTAAATATAAATCGATGTTTCTAAATTTTATTGGAATAAATCCATGAACTAAAATCACCCTACAGCATTGTTAAGTCATGATAGAAAAGGCAGTTGGCTGTTATACTGTTAATGTTTAGGTATTTGTAATACAAATTTGTACTCCTAATTCGCACAAACTACTATCAAGAAGAGCCTAGTACATGTAGTGTTGTAGCACATAGCATTTAAAGTTTAATCTGTAAATATACCCGCGACCACAAATGTTCATTATCCTAATACCCTGCATACCGATCCTTATGAGTAAACGTTTAAAGGGACACACGGCAATCTTTTTTTTAAAACTCACGGCGTCCCGCTAGTTTTCCTGCATAACTTGCATTTGTTCAATCATTAATATTAATTATAAGAATAGTATTAAGCAATTTGTTTTTGCATATTATTAATTTTTGATATTATTGCACCAAGAATATATTAAAACTTATAGTATAGTAAGACGAAATAGTGAATACTTAAAATTTGATTTATTTAAATGTAACCAGGGTAAAAGTAAAACTGGTACTGGATATATAAATCGAGACACCCATTTAAAACACTTCAAGATTGCTGTGTATCTTATATTGTATGCTATACTGTCATATTAAGTGAGATAAAAATGTAAAGTACTCTTACTTGTCGATCCTTTTCCCAAAGCATTGTCACCCTGTTTGAGCTCATACAGCAGTGAATACACGATCACACATGAACTCCAGAGGAGCCGCGTTCATACCTTCCCGGCGCCACTGAGTTTCGCCGGTTTGTCATTGGGCAAGACACGTTGGATGAAGACGTAAACCAGGCTGTCCCTTGTAATGGAGTTTTTCCTCCCTCCAAACATATTAAAGAACAGTAGGAATGCATCCGTTAGTATAGGTTAGTATAGATAGGGAAGATTCTTGAATTCCTGAGTATTATGTTCCCTATCTCTCTGTTTCTGGGGCGGCTCTAAATAACCTAATATATGTTGATGAAACGTTGAACACAATTATTTAAAAAAGTGCACATTGAAGATAAAGGGTAAAACTGGGCATGTTCAGGTTTAGAGTATATTCTCATAATGAGAAAAATGACGACTTGTTTAAGGCAATACACGTCTTTGTCATTGTCGACAACAATGGCAACTGACTATACAATTTCTGTTTTAAGTAACTGTCATTCAACTTGCACTTGCGTGTGCAAAAGTATGATTGATACTTAATAACAGTCTTAATCCTAGGTTATATATGTATATAGTATAATTATACTACGCGGAGAACATCACAGTCTTTGTAAAGATAATTGAATTGAATTGAATTAAATGTTGTTTAACGGCTCATCAACACAGTATAGGTTATTTAGAGCCGCTCCAGAAAGGGGAAGGATACATAGGAATCCGCCTACCCTACTCTTATTATCGAATAGATTCCTATGGTTCTTTAGCGTGCTCGGAGGATAGACCGATACACGGGACCGCCCGGTTTACGTCCCCATGAGACGGACGAGGCTTAGGGAAAGGCTAAGGCAAAGTAAGATAAATGTTCTAATCAGGTGCTATTATAACAACTGCACCCATACTAACATATAGTTGCCATGGTAATATGTTAGTTCGGTGGGCATTGCATCTTCTTCTTATTTTTTATTCTTCTTCTCCTTCTTCTCCTTCTACTACTTCTTCTTTTCCTTCAATAGTTTCTTATTCGTCGATTTTCATTTAAGTATTGACACACAAAATGCATATAACAGTTGTACATGTCATAGGCAGAATTCTTTATAGTTATTTTATGTTTTTGAGGTAATTTAGTTGTACATAAATGACTATAAAAATGAAATAATATAGACATCTAATTGAATTGTGAGTTGCAATTTGCAATGTGTCATGTTAATTCGTGGTATTATGTGTAATACATGTACATAATTCAAATGTTTAATCATAATACATACTGACTTACGGCATAACCTAAAATTACTATAATGAAAGCACACATTTTCCTTATCTAGAATCCTTTGGACTGTTCGTGTCTTTTGTGCAAATTGTGTATATATCAGAAAGGTTTAATAATAGTGATGTGTCAGTTACTTCGAGAAAGTGTTATACTTCCACTTCGGTGTGTGTATCTACAGAGAAGGAACACATATATTCAATGCCATGACAAATTATACAGTACAGACATTCTTCAATCTAATAAGACTCCCTATTTTTTATTAAACTTTTATTTGAATCACCGTTAACATGTTGTAAACTACTGTTTTTTTACAAATATGCACATAATGTAAACACTAATGACTAAATTAAATACGTAACTAATGTGTTTATATTGGGTTGTGGTAAAATGACTTATAATATTAAGAATAATAGTTCTTTTATTCAGAACTTAGCGCTAAGAACGTTAATCTTGTTCTTTATACAACTCAAATAAATGTAAACTTAATTGCATCTTTCAAAAGTACCTCATTAATTACTCACATAATCATGAACATGCAACAATTAAGTGAACGCACTACAGTGCTAATTTATTTTCAATAAATATATATAAGTTAATTTTCAAAAGTGTTTACATGGAAAAATGTCATATACATGCATTAATTGTTCTTTTCAAAAAGGGATATAGAATTTGCCGAATATATTGTTTTGCAGTGAAACAGTGAAACGCCATGTCGGTTGTTTGAAAAGAATGGGATCGACCAATTGTTTGTGTTTGCTAATATCCATAGCCCCAGGGACAGTGATGAATGTGTCTATTTTACTTACATTTTACAATGCATTACTATTCGTTATTATATTCTCAAATCTGGACTAAAACCAATCAGGCATATCCTCATGAACAGGCTCCATGTTTGCTGGTATTGTTAAATATCAAATTGGTATTGTTAATTTCAATCAAAGCACGCATATTACTCTTTCGAACGAGTATAATACAAGTAAAGAAAACTTAGTATTTGACACGATATTTTTACATTCAAACATTACGCGTATTCGACTGTCCTGTTTCCGTTGAGCATATTTTCTATTCTACTGGCACAATTTACTGTTTGCAATAAGTACTTACTTCACACAGTAACGACCCTGTTATCGCCGTTGACCACAGCAAAACGACTGACCAATCAAATCAATCCAAAGAAATTATCGAGATGTTGCGAATAAATTGTTTACTGAAGTCTGATTGGACGATACAAAAGAAAGAGAATTTCAATAAACAGAACGGCAAGTTGCTCAACGGAAAGAGGCCATTCAAATACTCGTATTGTATTCAAACCAAACATCGTCAGAGGCATTAAACAGTTTCATCAAATCTCCTTAAGATAAGAAATCATAACTGAAGCCGAAAACCCAGTGTACCAGCATAATAGAGTAGGCGCACATTACTGACATGATTTCGAAGAAACTGTGTACAGTTGTGTTCATTAAAGTGTATACATATCTGCTTAATATTATTTCATAACGGACCATTCAAAATTGACTACTTAGCGACTTGTCCAATCGACAATGGACATAGCAAAACTAACTTCGTCTTTACGAACAAACAATCAAATACTCAAAGATGAATAATCAAGCATATACTTGCACGCCAGTATTCGTTACTGGTTATAAAACAAGTTCGTATGCGAAAAGATGACAAATATCATAAAACATCACTAGTTTTCGCGACCATAAATCGCTTCCGTGCACATCTTCTTACCAAAATGTGAACAGATCACCGACAGATGGCATATATCAATGTTGCAGGTAAAATCTAAACATTGCCGTGGACACACCTGCAGCGTTTTTCGAAAATGGAAATATTTCCTATAATAAACTGATAAACCTAGTACATAGATCGAAAACGCTGTGTTTACTTTCTAGAAGGCAATTTTTGCACCATATTCACTCCACAACGGACCCATTTCACGGTCTTATCCGACAAACGGACGTTGAACTGTGATTATCCGATGGACCCTGTCACTGTGTAAAGATATGTATCCCAGCAACACAGTGTGTCACAGTGTGTCGCATTCTGAATGCATGTCGTACTTTGAAGTTATTGTTAAATTGATAATTTTGTTATAATATTCATTTGAACTATATAAATGTACAGGCCCGAGCTGTATTTGCAGGCCGTCTGTATTTTTAATGCAATGCGAAAATTCAATTATTACATACATTGAAATAGAATACTTCTGTTTACACTTGTATTGCAGTAGGTCAGAAACACTATTGTAAATTATTGCGTTTGGATTACCATGAAACAAGGTTACGCGCAATGTACGTCATTTGTATTATACGTATTTCTCATCGTGCTGTGCACATTCCCAACATATGACCTTATACACCACCCTAATTAAAGTGTGCTATTCGGTGTGTATTTTATGTGATATGTGGTCTACACATAAAATGCATACTGAATCATCGGTACATCCACCTTGAAAGAACGCAGAGCATCATTGCAGATTGATTGACAGGATATCCTACTGTGCTAGTGAAATCAATGAAATCTTACATACAACTTTCATTGACCAAATGTTGACGATGTTCAAGAGATAAAAATGTAAGAACATTAATTTCTATAGGTGTATTACAATTTTGAGTTTAAGGTTATTTACTATTTTGAACTAAATGACTCGTAAGCAGCTGGGTATTGGATTTTCAAACTAACATTTATTAATATTGGATGACAGTGTAACTAGATGTCAGAATGTGTTTTCTCCTAAACAACTGTGGTTCATATTGAAATAATCCTAGAAAGGAATTTTCATCGGTGTTTTTTTTGCTATAATATTTAAACGCAAATGATATAACTTGAACGGTTTATGTTGTTTTCCTTATCAATAATCTGTTGTTGAATATCATTCCTCGATTCTCCCACATTTCCCTTGAGTAAATCCATAATCTTTTGCATATTCCCTGTATTATAACTAAACATTGGAAATTGAAATCTAAAAGCTAAAACGCTATCTGAGTCAGCAGCCTTGTTATGAACAGGTCTATTGCAAATGGTAGGCGGCGAGTATGTGAGAGAAAATCACAAATACTTTGTTCAGTCCCAATGACAATGTCTGTAATTCAGTGAAGGAAAGTTCTTTATTTGTCTTAATAGGTTGAGCCCATGAGATAACTTTCAGGAACATAAACCAATCCATAGTCTCGTATAGACAGTTCTGAAATTGCGGATTGTTGATGACGTGTACTTGATTTCAAAGTCCTCAACACGACTACAAGCTCTAGAAAAAACAAACGAGTTGAGAAACATAGACCCCATAAGAAGTAGCTCGGGGAACATCCCTTCTAAATGGGAATAATAAACAATATCAAAATTAAAATAGTTTCTCTTGTGATAGATTGTACTAATTATTTCGCCGTTTTCAATAGAAATATGTAAATCAAGAAAAGAAGGGACAGTTTTGTGTCTGTTTAGAAGAGATACTATATTTTTGCAACACCTCTCACACCCCTAGCACCGGCGTCGGCAGTATTATACTTTAGAACCACAAAAAGTGGACTTAGTAATTCCAAAAAGGAACAGTACATATAAACACTTCTAAAATGTAGCAAAATGGCTCACATTCTCCAACAAAATTAGTTATTTCCTCCACCGCAAAATATGATTCGATTCATCCAGTACATTCTGAGAGGCCATCCACAAGTCTTAGATATAATGAACGGATATGCCGTGTATACTTTGAGAGGGCTAACTCAAAAGGTCCGTACAGGAGGAATTGAATTATTGCTTGCTAGTAGAAAGGGCTCAAGTTGTAGATGCATATGCGCATTAGTTGAAAACATTTTGTAAAAGTGTAAGAAATTTATAAAGCAAAGACTTAATTGAATCGAGCACTTTGTTGATAAGTGTTTGCCTTAAACTAGACTCAAGAGTCACGTTGATTTGCCACCGTATTTTATACATGTTTCCGTTATGTTAAAGACAAAATGAATGTTGGCCTATATCAACTTAATAGCTTAACTAAAGAAATACAAACATATCTTATTATTGTAGGGTTTTCTGGAATATACATTCGTGCAGGTGTTATTAGATGGAAATTCCTAAATAATGTTCATAGTTTATAGGTAACTTTACAAATCTATCATAAGCTGGCGTAAATAAGTTGTAAGCAGCGTGGCTCTAAACACATATTCCATCAGTAACTCTCCGTTCCCAAACGAATGGATATGTTTATTGGATACGATACATGTTGATGTTGGTCTTTCTTCATCAAAAAAATGTTGTAACGGATCTTGGAAAAGTTAAAATCTGATATAAGCCCTCATTAACATGAATATTACGTACACAGTGACTTGAAATATTTAAAGGGACAGGTGGCACTCTTCAAATCTTTATTGAGTTTGTACTTTAAACTCGCTAAATTATAATTAAATAAATAGAGGATATTTGTTGTTTTGGAGCGAATAACAGATTTTATTTCATCGAGAAGTGAGTAAACTTTATATTTTCCCGAATGCGAAGCATTAGTGAAAATATAAATATTCTCACTTCGAAAAAAAGCAAAGTATGCGATATAATTTCCCTTGAGTAAATCCATAATCGGCTACATATACTGGACATTAAGATCAAACTTCTGAATTGGTAAATATTACACATATATTATTTATTACATGACTTTATCAACATACAAGGCGAAAAGTTGCCAGAATATATACCCTGTTACACACCGTTAAGTTGCCAGAATGTATACCCTGTTACACACCGTTAACCATGTTAACGATAGAACATATATTGTTAGATTGTGTAGATTTTGATACTATTCGGAAACGATACTACCAAAACAGTATGATAATGGACCTTAGGAAACGGCCGAACACGACACATACAAAATACTGCAGTCTCGGTTTGATTGAGACTGTTCATGAACGGTAGTGAAATATGCTAGCTACCGCTCACGCCCTCTAGCCCCGTGTTGAGCAGAACTCAATATTTATAAAATCAATAGTACATCATTTTAACCATCCCGGAGATGGTATGCATATGACGGTTGTTAGTAGTATGAAAGAGTTATTTGATATAATCGATTTCAGTGTTGTTTAAGATTTCTTAAAAGAAAATCAGTATAACTCATTATGATATATTAATATTTGCATTAACAGGTGTACACAAGCCCGTTGACGGGCATTTGTTTACCTTTATATACATAGTTAATTTTATTTCCATATCGTTCCTTATTTGTAAACAATTTTACCTATACCTTTAGCATACATATAATTGACCATTTTATTTTCATAAATATTCTCGCGCAATATGACCTATTTATCTGTCAACGGGTCGTAAAACACCATTCATTTATTCATTCATTCGTCTGTTCTTTCTTTTGTTCGTTTACAAATATCCTTTCAAACATCGTTTTACAACTTATTGTTTCACTCATCGTTGATTCTAAGTAAGGGATTCCAATGTTTCTCATTCCTAACATGTAGGTATACGTAAGTTAAAAATACCTTGACGACATCTTAAAACGTACAAGTCGCATGCTATATTATTAACTCCCAATACAGCGTACGAGTTTCAATATATACCTGTTTTACTTGGCCATTTATTTCAGATGGAGTTTGTTTTTAATGTGCTAAGAAAACATGAACAATCATAATATCGTATAAGTAGATATAAAGTCATACAGGAAATGTAGCATTCAAGGACCAAAGTCCATCAAAATCACGCATAGAAACATACAACAATTAAAAAGATAAATAAAAGATAATACATGACATCACGAACATAACAGGGTTGACAATAGGGCTTCCGCCTTTGAACGGTCAGTGGCAAAAAGGGCCGCTGGGTGTATAAATAAGGCTTTAATGTGCACCAAACCTCATTCGTATCCTGCTGTCATGCCAGTAAAGCAGGACGTTGTGAATAAAGATATCCCCGCCAAGTTATATTCTCTAACAATCCACCATTTATAGGCAATATAAGTATAACACGTAAATGATCATATATATAAGTTCAAATTATCTCCCTTTAATATATTTACTAGATTCACGGTATCCCCAAGATCCGCCACCTTTCATTGTCACTGTCTCAATATAACTGGGTGTGGTTGAATGCTTAAATATGGCCCACTCATATGACTATAATTGTATGTATGTATACGTCTATGTGTTAATAGTGCCTCCAGATGGTTGGGTTATAATGTAGAGATACAGTTCATCAGCGTGTGTTGCAGCTATCCTTTATATATCTATATATAAGTGTGAGAAAATACATACATCTACAAAATACCTTTCGAAAAGCTAAACTGTAGCACTGTATAAATGTTTTTCGCCATCTCTCTCTCTCTCTCTCTATATATATATATATATATGCAAATCTAAAAAGAAATAGCCTAGAAAGCCACAAAGCAAGTACGCAATGGATTGGTAGAAGCCAGAGCAACAAGAGAGGAAACCATTAAAAGTACGACAACCTTGCATTTATTTTATAAATATTGTTTCTTTTTATAGAACAACTTTTTTTTTTTTTTTTTGTTACAACAGTTTGAAGATTGATAATTGAAGATTGTTACAAAGTTGGTCAAATATCTGTACTTTGCAGATGCATATAATGGGTACCGCTTTTTTAAAGTAGAGTTTGTATTCTACGTAAATATAATTGTCTATATTAAATCTGTAATCTATAAACCTTGCTGTAAAGACCAGCTTTATCGCAACCCCTTGTTGTAGACACCATATTGATCTCAGCCCCTTGTTGTAGACACCAGCTTTATCGCAACTTATTGTTGTAGACACCAGCTTTATCTCAACCCCATGTTGCAAAAACCAGGTTTATTTCAACCCCTTGTTGTAGATACCAGCATTATCTCAACCCTTTGTTGCAGACCCCAGCTTTATCTCAACCCCTTGTAGTAGATACCAGCTTTATCGCAACCACTTGTTGTAGATACCAGCATTATCTCAACCACTTGTTGTAGATACCAGCTTTATCTCAACCACTTGTTGTAGACACCAGTTTTATCTCAACCTCTTGTTGCAGACTCAAGCTTTATCTCAACCCCTTGTTGTGGATACCAGCTTTATCTCAACCACTTGCTGCAGATACCAGCTTTAGCAGAACCACTTGTTGCAGACACCAACTTTATCTCAACCCCGTGTTGCAAACCCCAGCTTTATCTCAACCCCTTGTTGCAGACCCCAGCTTTATCTCAACCCTTTGTTGTAGATACCAGCCATATATCAACCCTTGTTGTAGATACCAGCTTTATCTCAACCCCTTGTTGTAGATACCAGCTTTATTTCAGCCCCTTGTAGTAGATACCAGCTTTATCTCAATCTCTTGTTGTAGATACCAGCTATATCTCAACCCCTTGTTGCAGACTCCAGCTTTATCTCAACCCATTGTTGTAGATACCAGCTTTATCTCAACCACTTGCTGCAGACCCCAGCTTCATCTCAACCCCTTGTTGTAGACACCAGCTTTATCTCAACTCCTTGTTGTAGATACCAGCCATATCTCAACCCCTTGTTGTAGATACAAGCCATATCTCATTCCCTTGTTGTAGATACCAGCTTTATCTCAACCACTTGTGGAAAATACCAGCTTTATCTCAACTCCTTGTTGTAGACACCAGCCATATCTCAACCCCTTGTTTTAGACACCAGCTTTATCCCAACCACTTGTGGCAGATACCAGCTTGATCTCAACCCATTGTTGTAGATACCTGCCATATCTCAAGCCCTTGTTGTAGACACCAGCTTTATCTCAACCGCGTGTTGCAGACACCAGTTTTATCTCAACCACTTGTGGCAGATACCAGCTTTATCTCAACCGCTTGTGGCAGATACCAGCTTTATCTCAACCCCTTTTTGTAGACACCAGCTTTATCTCAACCACTAGTGGCAGATACCAGCTTTATCTCAACCTCTTGTTGTAGACACCAGCTTTATCTCAACCCCCTGTTGTAGACACCAGCCATATCTCAACCACTTATTTTAGACACCAGCTTTATCTCAACCACTTGTGCAAGATATCAGCTTCATCTCAATCCATTGTTGTAGATACCTGCCATAACTCACCCCTTGTTGTAGACACCAGCTTTATCTCAACCACTTATGGCAGATAACAGCTTTATCTCAACCCCTTGTTGCAGACACCAGCTTTATCTCAACCACTTATGGCAGATACCAGCTTTATCTCAACCACTTGTGGCGGATACCAGCTTTATCTCAACCCCTTGTGGCAGATACCAGCTTTATCTCAACCACTTATGGCAGATACCAGCTTTATCTCAACCACTTATGGCAGATACCAGCTTTATCTCAACCACTTGTGGCGGATACCAGCTTTATCTCAACCCCTTGTGGCAGATACCAGCTTTATCTCAACCCCTTGTTGTAGATACCAGCTTTATCTCAACCACTTGTTGTAGACACCAGCCTTATCTCAACCCCTTGATGTAGACACTAGCTTCATCTCAACCCTTTGTTGTAGATACCAGCATTATGTTAATCCCTTTTTGTAGACACCATCTTTATCACGTAGCGACACCTCATGACGTTATTGTAATTGCGTTCTTATTTGATTGTCATTTGTGAGTGACTTCTTGTAAATAAAGTGGGCATATTTCTCCATTATGTTGCAGTAAATAACCTATTTCAAGCTTTATCGGGGTAATAATGACTGAGACTTCCTGATCTATCGTCTACATCTGTGATCACGAGCTGCCTAATAATATCAAATGTTAATACTCTGTCGACAATCCATTTGCATCGTGTCACAAAAACGCTACCCTAGAATAGAGGTAATGCAAAATGTATTTGTTAATGAATATATTTTTTGCTAAAACATGTGGAAAATAATGTAGTTAAAATTATAATTATTCTTCAGGCTGCATCGATTCATAAATGGAGTACACGTAAACAAACTCAACAAACTTGTGTTAAGATGTATTTGTTGTATAAACACAGTTATTTAAATATATAAACGCAATAACCTAAACACATGATATAATCACACTAATTTAAATATTTAAACGCAATAATTGTCTCTCCTTTTCGAAGAAAAAAGGAGACAAAGGTGTTGCTTTTCCGGCGGTGACGGCGGCGGTGAAGTCGTCAACATTCAAATTTTGCGTTTAGGTCATTTTCTCACAAACTGTAAGTACTAGACCGTTCAAGCTTTGCTTATAGTTGTTTCTTGGGTGGTACATCGCAACGTGATAAAGCAAATTTGGAAGTGACCTTGACCCTCCAAGCAAAGGGCAGATAACTTAATATGTTTTACGTTCAACTTTTGTAATTAAGTCACATTTTCACAAACTGTATACACTACACATTTTAAACTTTGCTTATAGTTGTATCTTGGGTGGTACATTGCAACGTGACAAAGCAAATGTGCAAATGACCTTGACCCTACAAGCAAAGGGCAGATAACTTTATAATTTTTACCTTCAACTTGTGCGTTGATGTCAATTTCTCGCAAACTGAATGCACTACACCTTTCAAGCTTTGCGTATAGTTGTATATTGGGTGGTACATCACAACGTGATCAAATAAATGTGGATGTGGCCTTGACCCTCCAAACAAGGGGCAGATAACTTAATAGGTTCAACATTTGCTTGTAGCTCTCTTTCTCGCAAACTGTATGCACTAAATTGTTCAAACTTTGTTTATAGTTGTATCTTGGGTTTTACATCGCAACGTGATAAAGCAAATGTGGATGTGACCTTGACCTTGACCCTCCAAGCAAAGGGCAGATAACCTTATAATTTTTACCTTTAACATTTGCGTTTAGGCCATTTTTCACAAACTGTATGTACTATTATTAAAGACCTTTCGAACTTCGTTTATAGTTGTAGCTTGAGTGGTGTATTGCAGCGTGACAAAGCAAATGTGAACCTTGACCCTCCAATCAAAGGACAAATAACCTTATAATTGATACCTTCAACATTTGCGATTAGGTCACTTTCTCACAAACTTTATGTGGCCTTTGTTGCCACTGACCGTTCAAAGGCGGTAGCCCTATTGTCAACCCTTTTGTGTTTGTGATGTCGTTTGCATATTTTATTACTTTTGCCTTCTCGTTTGTCTGTTTGCGTGTTTGTTTTTTGTGGTTGATTGTCGTCCTTGAATGCTGCGTTCCCTGTCCGATATTTGTATCTTTCTGTATGCATTAGACCTTTCAAACCTCGCTTATAGTTAATTTTTTTAATCGTACATCACAACGTGTCAAAAAGCAAATGTGGCTGTGACCTTCACCATCCAAGCAAAGGGCAGATAACTTTAATTGTTACATTTAAATCACTTTTTCATGAACTATAATTATGCACTAGATGTGCTTTAAACCTTGTTTATAGCCTAATCTTTGGAAGATTATGTTGACAGTTGTGTCTTGGGTAGTGCATGATTTTGGACGCATGGATTTTATCCGTCACCTTGACCTTCTTTTAAGAGCAGATGTTTTGTTGTTGTTTTTTTTTGTTATAAAATGGCATTTTGTTTTTAAACAAATGCACTTAAATGTCATCTCAGCAAACTGTAAACTCCATTGAAATGTTTACAAACTTTCATTTAAGCATCATTTATCTTTTATTTTTAAGTCCCGCCCCCGTTAGGTGAAACATGTGAATCCACGGATTTCTTGTTTCAATATATATACAGCTTCATTTCCGTGCAATTACCCCCAACACGCAACCAATGGTGTTCTCTTTCATTTCAAATGCACTACGTCTGCGCTACTTCTAAATTCCATTTGCTTTTTTACGTTCTTTACTGCATTTTAAACTGCATGGTGTTTAGGCATGTGCTTTGGCGTTCACGCACAATTTGAAATGTTTGTTAATTTGTGCAGATTTTGGCAATTTTACACATGCGAAAATATCATTAAAAAGGAGAGCCGTAACATTCCTAAATTTCGAATAAAAATTACACTTTAATCTGAGAATCGATATAATATAATATAATATCGCGAACGCAAAGTAGTACGCCTACTACTTCCCCGCACTCACCACCAACCGCCCATCCCTGAATAATTTATAAATGTTTCAACATTTCGAAAGCGACGTAACGTTTTTGAGTTCATCCTATGAAATAAAAGATATCGATTAATTGTAACACGATAAACACAACGGCAGAGTAACTATCATGAACTGCGATTATTGACTGAGGAGTACAAGGTATGTAATTTATCGGTATCGCTGTCTACCAAATCGATAGAGTGACGCAATATTAACACATCCTGACTGGAGTTATGCCATATCTGTTACATCTCACGAATGGCCTTTTGCTTCAGTTGTCACTCTCATGACATGGCACATCTATAATTCCAAAGATTGAATTCTTCCTAAGGGAAGAGTCCATCTAATCTGGACAGATTATAATTAGAACTGACTTTTTTATTATGTATCGTCATATGTAGCCTATAACACATCTGTTTAATATCCTATATATAATTGCACCGTTTACTAGTACAATAAAATAGGTATATGTTTAAGGGTTTTTGAATGTCCGTTGGTGGAATCTCATTGAAATTGCATTAAAAAACAAAACAAAGTTAACTCAAATAATCATAAATATATTTTTTATGTAATTTGCAGTTTAATATGTTTACACTTTTATCTAGACAGTGCTATACTTGAATAATACATACAAACTTCATAAAAATGTGTTTTGATCCATACTCAGCTTTTGCCTTACGCAAGGTCATTTGTGTATTTAATAATTCATATATTTATATGAAGTATATATTTATAATTCTTTGTTAGCACTGTCTAGATAAATGTATAAAGATACTGAACTGCGCAAATCCTAGGTTATATATGCTATATATGTTATTGCAATGAAACAGTGAAACGCCATGTCGTTTGTTCGAAAAGAATGGAAAAAGAATGGGATCGACTAATTGGTTGTATTTGCTACTATCCATAGTCCCCAGAGACACAGATGAATGTGTCCATTTTACCTATATGTTACTATGCATCACTATTCGTTAATATATTCTCAAATCTGGACTTAAAACAATCAGGTATATCCTCATGAACATGCTCCATCCTTGCCACCTTGAACAAAATAAAATACAAAATGGCATTAAAGGAATAAAGAAAAACCGAATAATACAGTTGTATTTGGGTAAAGCGCAAGAACATTCCTATATAACGCAATCTATGGCAAGGAAGGTATGGATTTACTTCATGTTAAGTAAACCCTAAAAAAGCACACACGGACGCGTAAAACGTGATGATGGTCGTTTAACCTTATATTACATACTTAACATGTAACATCAATCGGTTGATTAGCATTGATTAGTTATGATACCTGAACATTTACGTTGTCCCAGAAATAATTTATTGATCAGTAGAAACTCATTGACCGAAAATAAGATCAGTGCTACGTGCTGAATCGTAACGCCTTGTAAATCGCTTATATCATTAACAATTATGGATGAATTTAGGATATCTTAGAAACTGGTATTGTTAAATTCCAAATTGGTATTGTTAACACCAATCAAAGAACGCATATTACTATGTCGAACGATTTTAATAAAAGTAAAGAATAAAAAAATGAGATATAGGACCCTATAAAAACCACAGCGTCCGAAAGCAATGGCATCGTAAGTCCGCACTATACTGCAAACAAGGACTTGAAAATACAACGAAAGAGACAAAAAACAACAGAAAGGCTGGTGAAGACAGGTTTACCGACTTGGAACGGTCAGTAGGCAATAAAGCCTACTGTTTAGCTTGAATCGATTTCATATGCGCAAAATCTTAGTATTTGACACGATATTATATGCGCACAATCTTAGTATTTGACACGATATATTTTACATAAAACTATTACGCGTATTCGACTGTCCTGTTCCCGTTGAGCAACTTTTCTATTCGACTGACACAATTTACTGGTTGCAACTAGTACTTACTTCACACAGTAACGACCCCGTTATCGCTGTGGCCACAGCCAAACGACTGACCAATCAATTCAATCCAACGAAATTATCGAGATGTTGCGATTAAATTGTTTACTGAAGTCTGATTGGACGATGCAAAAGTGGGAGAATTTCAATAAACAGAACGGCAAGTTGCTCAACGGAAAGAGGCAATTCAAATGATCGAATGAATGAATGGTGTTTTACGGCATGTAAGCACATAAATAGGTCATATTGTGCGCAAAAACTGATGAAAGATGAAGAAATGAAGTATTAATTAAAAATTAAAGTAAATATATAAAGATAAAAATATTAAAAAAGAAGGGATGATATGGTAATAATATAAACTATATATGTAAAGCAACAAATGCCCGTCAACGGGTATATAAACAAGTAAATATATATAAGAACACATTATAATGATTTATACAGTCTGATCTAATCCAAAACAAGACTAAAATCTATAGTATCAAATAACTTTTTCATAGTATTAACATTGTAGTACCTTTGACGCATAGGATCAAAGTCTACACATTCCAGTAAGATGTGTTTGACCGTTAACGGTGCAAAGCAGGGTATACATTCTAGTTACTGCTCAGCTTGTAATTATGAATGAAAGAATGAATGGTGTTTTACGGCACGTCGACACATAAATAGGTCACATTGTGCGCACAAAAACGATGAATGATGAAGAAATGAAGGATTAATTAAATATGAATGTAAATATATAAAGATAAAACAATTTACAAGTAAGGGATGATATGGTAGTAATATAAACTATATATGTAAATCAACAAATGCCCGAAAACGAGTATATAAAGAAGTAAATATATACAAGAACATATTATAATGATTTATATAGTCTGACTTCCTTCAGAAAATCTAGAACTAGACTAAAATCTACAGTATTAAATAAATCGGTCATAGTATTAACATTGTAGTACCTTTGACGCATAGGATCAAAGTCTACACATTCCAGCAGTATGTGTTTGACCGTTAACGGTGCAAAGCAGGGTATAAATTCTGGTAATTGCTCACCTTGTAATAAATATGAATGAGTATAACGTGTATGCCCTATCCTGCACCCGGCTAGGACAACTTCCTCTCGACGAATGGGTCTACTAGAAGAACTCCATTCTCCGAGTAACGGTTTAATTGAATAGAGTTTATTGTTAACCGACAAATCCCAAGCGGCTTGCCAAGATGTGTAAATACAACATTTAAAATCAGTATAAGGTAATTTGGTATTAGATATATGTAAACCTAATGCTACCTTAGCAGCACTATCAGCACTATCAGCTCTAGCATTACCACGTATTCCTTCATGGCTTAGAAGCCATCAGAAAATAATAACATTATCAATTATAAGAGAATTGTACTTTTCTAAAAGTTGAAGCACAACTGGGTTATCATGTTTCATATCACCCAGTGCTTAAAGAGATGAAAGGAAATCATAAAAGATTACAAAATGCTCATCATCAGATTCCTGAATATAATTTAAGGCAAGTTCAATTGCCTTAAGTTCAGCTGAAAAGATAGAGGCATTGTCAGGCAGGCGGCTCTTTATGCTGTGTTTGTGAACACCAGCTGCTGCAGCTTCCTTATCTCCATCTTTAGAACCATCTGTGAATATATTTTGAAAGTTACTGTATTTCGATTTAATTTCATTAAATTTGACATTTGAAAGACAGTAATGTCTGTACTGGATTTGTTACTATAGCAAAGATCGAAAATAATTGTTGGTGTTTCCAAAGTCCACGGAGGAATTTGTGGTACTTTGTACTTGGCAATCAAATTTAGGTCGATTTCAGTGTCTCTTAATGTTGGTTTAATACGGAGACCAAATGGCCGAATGGCCTTCGGTTTTCGATCAAAAAAAAGTTCATAATTAGGATTAAAAACAGTATCGAAAGTTGGATTTGAAGGGTTAGATTGTAATTTAATGGTACACTGAAGGGCTAATTTGTCCCGTCTATGAGACAGTGATGGTTCATTAGCTTGAACATATAGACTTTCGGCTGGTGATGTACGAAAGGCTCCTAAGGCGAGTCGTAATCCTTGATTACGTATAGGATCGAGCATCTGCAAGTAAGACTTGCGAGTCGATCCATATACTATTGAGCCGTAGTCCAGCTTGGATCTGATAAGAGATCTGTAAAGTCGCAAGAGGACTTTTCGATCTTCTCCCCAATTAGTGTTTGCAACAAATTTAAGTAAGTTAAGAGCTTTAAGGCATTTGGCCTTCAAGTATTTAAGGTGTGATATAAACGTTAATTTACGGTCAAAAATAAGAATTTTGTCTCATCAACTACTGGTAAAGGTGAACCGCCCAGTGTTAAATGAGGGTCTTCGTAATGTTTGCGTAGTTGACAAAAGTGCATACAATTGGTTTTAGATTTATAAAATTTAAAACCATTTTCATCAGACCAGGTCTGAAGTTTATTGAAACATTGTTGTAATTGTCTTTCAATAGTATTCATGTTTTCTGCACGATAACATATAACAAAATCGTCAACATATAGAGAACAATCCACACCTGGATTGATGCATTTTACTATACTGTTAATCTTTATATTAAAAAGCGTGACAGAGAGTATGCTGCCCTGTGGAACACCCATCTCCTGTTCATGAATATCAGAGATGGTTGAACCCATTCGGACACGAAACTGTCTATCATCTAAGAATTTATCTATAAAAATGTGTAATCGGCCTCTAAGACCAAGGTCATGAAGATCATTCATAATACCGTACTTCCGTGCAGTATCATAAGCTTTCTCCAAGTCAAAAAATATAGCGACTATATGTTCTTTTTTTATGAAAGCTTCCCTAATAAATGATTCAAATCGAATGAGATTGTCTGTTGTGCCTCGTTGGTGCCGGAATCCACTTTGATACTTTGTTATCAGCTTGCTGGATTCCAGGTACCAAACGAGTCTCTCATTAATCATTCGTTCCATGGTTTTACATATACAACTGGTTAAAGCAATAGGGCGATAATTTATTGGGTCCGTATGATCCTTTCCAGGTTTGGGGACTGGAATAACGATTGCTTCCCGCCAAGAATCGGTGAAGTTTCCTGTCACCCAAACCTTATTAAATATATCAAGAAGTGTAAAGAGACAGGTTTCAGGTAAATGTTTTAATAATGGATAATGGATATCATCAAGACCAGCTGATGTATCATGAGCCTTTTTAAGGGATTCTCGAAGTTCTTTGAGAGTGAACAGTTTATTGTATTTCTCCAAGTAAATCGACTTGAAATTCAGCTTCTTCTGTTCTTTTAGTTTATTATTCTTTAGACAATTTAGTTGACAATTTTCAGAAGAAGAGTTTTTAGAAAAGGTTTCTGCCAAAGTGTTCGTAATATCTTAATTTAAGATGATTTACATAACTAGAATTACCTTTACCGTTTATTTTCCGGACCATGTCCCACGTCTTCTTAAGAGATGTGCGAGAGTTCAGCCTAGAGACATAAGATCTCAAGGATTTCCTCTTGCTATCCTTAATAGTACGAAGGGCTTTCGCACGAAAAACTCTAAAAGTATCTAAATTATTTTGAGTTGGCCGCAAGTTAAAAGCATTAAATGCAGCTTTACGATCGCTGACTGCCTTTTTGCGGTCATCATCCTACCATGGTTTATGTGGGCGTTTTGGATGTGCCGAGGTTTTTGGAATAGTTTGATCAGCTATATCATGAAGGGTTTTGGTAAAAAGAGCAGTTGCGTCTTTGACATCCTCGAAAACGGAAGGATGTAACTGTTCCTCACAAAGAGATTGAAACGTATCCCAATCAGCTTTGCGAAGTTTCCATCGTTGCGTTTTTTCGAGGAGTGGAGGGCCGTTATTTTCCAGAAATGGTCACTTCCACATAGGTCGTCACCAACACTCCACGAAAAATCCAATAAGAGCGTTGGATCGCATATTGTTAAATCAATGGAAGAATGAGAGCCTGTAGCTGGATGTAAACAAGTATGTGATTTGTTATCATTAAAAAGACACAAATTATTTTTGGCTAAGAAATCCTCAGTTGTTTTGCCTTTATCGTTTATATCCTTACAACCCCAAATGTAGTTGTGTGCATTAAAATCACCCAAGAGTATAAAAGGTTATGGTAATTGTGCAACAAGGTGATTTAGATCCTTAAGGTCTAGTGAAGAACTGGGCGGTAAATATAAGGAGCATATTTTTATAACTCGGTGAATCGTAACACTGACCGCAACAGCTTGTAAAAAAGGTTTTCAACGCAACAGTTCTGTGAGGAATGTTTCGATTCACGAGAATCGAAACTCCTCCAGAAGCTTTGTCACCTGTATCACAAATATAGTTATACAATGAATAGTTTTTAAAAGATATCTTATCAGTAAGGGTTGTGTTTATTTAAAAGTAAGCTGATTTCATCGTAATTAGGTTTTAAACCTCGGCAGTTCCATTGAATGACCTTAGTTGATTTTGATGTCACTAAGGCAGAAGTACGGGTATACGGCCTTTGGGTTTGGCAGACCTTGGTGACTTTAGAGATTTCGGGAGTTCCAGACGTGCTGGATCATCAACCTCCATCTCCAAGTCTCCAAATCTGTTGTGCAATTCAATCGGATCATCAGATCCTTTTGACTGCTTCCCTAACCCGGGAGTTTTCTTTTTCTTGCTGTCACGTCCGTGGCAGCAGTTCTGCTTGGTGACGAACTCTTTGGAGAGTTCCATGGATTTGACGAACCTTTGGAAGAGTTCGTCGGGTTTGGTGGAATCTTGGTTGCACCAGAGTCCGTCGATTTCGGAATAGATGAAGTAAATGCAGTAGATGTAAGAGTTGTTGAGGATATATGTGAAGGAGTTTTAGGCTTCGAAACCAACCATAGGTTTGGGAGCAACAGGAGGCTTATTTAAGAGGACCAAAGTTTGAGAGTCTGAAGATGTTTTAGAGGATTTCTGAACAGAGAGTGGAATAGTAGCAAACTTGTCGGAGTCTATTGGCCAGGTTATACTCGTATTGTATTCGAACCAAACATCAGCAAATCTCCCTATAAAAAGAAGTCATAACTGCAGCCGAAACCCAAGTATACAAGCATAATAGAGTATGAACACATTACTGAGATGATTTCGAAGAAACTGTTTACAGATGTGTTCATTAAAGTGTCTACATATCTGCTAAATATTATTCCATAACGGACCATTCAAAACGGACGACTTAGCGACTTGTCCAATCGGCAATGGACATAGCAAAACTAACTTCGTGTTTACGAACAAATAATCAAATACTCAAAAATGAATTTCCAAACACATACTTGCATGCCAGTATTTTTGTTACTTTTTATAAAACAAGTTCGTATTCGAAGAGATGACAAATATTATAAAATATCACTAGTTTTCACGACCATAAATTGCTACCGTGCACGTCTCCTTAACAAAATGCGAACAGATCACTAACAGATGGCATATATCAATGTTGCAGGTAAGATCTAGACATATTTTGCCGTGAAAACATTTGCAGCGATTTTTGAAAATGGAAATATTGCCTATAATAAACTGAAAAGCCTAGTATATACATCGAAAACGCTGTGTTTACTTTCTGGAAGGAAATAGTTGCCCCATATCAACTCAACAGCGGACCAATTCCACGGTCTTATCCGAAAAACGGACGTCGAACTGTGAATATCCGATGGATATGTGTCATGTCATGCCACTGAATAAAGATATGTATCCCAGCAACACAGTGTGTCACAGTGTGTCGCATTCTGAATGCATGTCGTACTTTGAAGTTATTGTTAATTTAATAGTTTAGTTATAATACATATATTCAGTTGGACTATATAAATATACAGGCCCTAGCTGTATGTGCATGCCGTCTGTATTTTTACTGCAATGCGAACATTCAATTATTACATAAACTGTGTTGTTGTGCTGCTCAGTATTATGTATATCACAAAATACATCAGTGCCTTCTTTAAATGTCAGGCTTCTGTCACTATTTTTTGGATTTCATTTATACAGTTTCTTATCGAGATATTATTTGTTATTGAAATATAATACTTCTGTTTACACTTATATTGCAGTAGGTCAAAAACACGACTGTAAATAATGGCATTTGTATTACCATGAAACAACTATTATTATTTACACACCGGCGCAATGTACATCATTTGTATTATACGTATTTTTCATTGTGCCGTTCACATCCCAAACATGTTACCCGCAAATATATCCTTATAGGTGAACCGGAAGTAAATCAAATCCCATTGAGTCCAATTCAGTATTGTACAAGCTTTCTAGTTAGCAATTTTTCAAAATGAAGTTCAAACTAAGATTCACTTACATATTCTTAGTCATGAGACCTGCCTCTCTAGAAAACTGCTGAGAATAGTTGGGGTCATGTGGCATATAAGAATATCAAATTCTAATCTATGTTGACACCGAGAACAAACTGCATTCATTCGGCACCTCTTAAATGTGTTCTACTTTCACTTTCAAAACTTTCAAGTTGATAAATAAAATCATCATACAACCATGCAAATGGTTCTTAGCTATCACAAACAAGTCAATAAAGTCATTTTAGCCAGAAAAACAGACCTTAAATCATCAAAAATGCCTTTTAACACAAACAAAGTTAGGGATTATATATTTGGGAACTCCTTTCCACTACACCAGGCATGAATACCACAGTGATTTACTTCCTGTATACCTAAACATCGCCCTAATTCCTGTATGCAATTCGGTGTGTATTGTATGTGGATGTGTGATATACACATAAAATGCATACCGAATCATCGGTACATCCAAACTTGAAAGAACGCAGAACAACTGTGGTTCATATTGAAATAATCCTCAGAAAAGAATTTTCATTGATGACATTTTTTTTGGAATATTTAAACACAAATGATATAACTTGAACGGTTTATGTTGTTTTCGTTATCAATAATCTGTTGTTGAATACCATTCATGGATTCTTCCACATTTCCCTTAAGTAAATCCATAATCGCCTGCATATTCCCTGTTTAACTGAACATTGGAAATTGATATCTAAAAGCTAAAACGCTGAATCAGCAGCCTTGTTATGAACCGGTCTATTGAAAATGGTAGGCGGCGAGTATGTGAGGTAAAATCACAAATACTTTGTTCAGTCCCTATGACAATGTCTTTAATTCAGTGAAGCGAATTTCTTTATTTGTCTTAATAGGTTGCGCCCATGAGATCACTTTCAGGAACATAAACCAATGCCACTTACAGCATTGTTTCGTACAAACAGTGCTGAAATTGCGGATTGTTGATGACATTTACTTGCTTTTACAGAACACACTCAACCAATAATACGTATAGAAACAACAACTATTACAATTTTGATAAAAAAAACATGACATCACAAACACAAACGAGTTGAAGAAAATAGTGTTACCTTCTTGGAACGGCCAATGGCTAAGTGTCGCTGGTGGTTTAAACCAGGTCCTCGATTACACCGAACTTCACTCTTACCTTATTGTTATCCCAATAATACGGGACAGTGTAAAAATAAAAGAAATCCATGATATATTCTCTAACGAACAATGCATCATTAATACGCAAATATAAGACTAACGCATATATGATCATGTATATATGAATTAAAAATGCAAAAGCATAGAAAGCCACAGGACAAGTATTCAATGACTTGGCAGAATCCAGAGCAAAAGGGGAACACACCGTTAAGGGTACGAAATTAAAAGACGGTCAAATATATGTCCTTTTGTCTGCCTCTTTATATCTTGTCACTATGTATAAATCAGCTGTATCACGTAGATACATAGTTCCATTACGATCATCCTAGGCTCTTTACTAACCGCATGACCTTAATATAATTGCTTGCTTATAAGATTGTTATTTGTGATTACTTTTGTCAAAACATATCGACATGCTTCTCCATTATGTTGCAGTAAAGAACTTATTTCGTGATAATAATGTGCGAGATATCATGCGCTATCGTCTTCATCTGTGACCACGAGGTATTTAATAATATCACTTGATAATACTCTGTTTACAAAAACTATTATTTACTATTAATGTTGCATTACATGTTCACGTCGCGTCATAATTAGTAGGGCCCCGTTTGGTCACGGGGCAAAGAATAGGGCCAATGCAGATCCCTTCGGAGGAGTAGGCAGGGGGTAGAATCACCCCAAATTCATGTTCATTTTATCATTTCTTTTCATGTTCATTAAAGGTCTTCATCATGATCCCTGCATTGTTTCAGGTGCCATCTTGCTCACATCAAAAGAGCAGTGGCAGAAAAACAATAGACGTGGCTCCAGCGTAAATGGAGTTTCTACGATAGAATTTGTAGCAAATCTGCAGTTCATGGTGAGAAGGTTCTATGCCTATTTTCCATATTTCATCTCGATGTACATGGAGGATGAGCCTGGCATGTTCATGCCTGTTAGGTGCCATATAACCTTTCATGTGTAGGTGCGCCTTAAAACCCAATTCAATTCAATTCATATTTAGTATTTAAGTAAACGGGAATCTTCGGGTAGGGGTAATGCAAACAATATGTTTACAATTATTTATTGATTGACACGAGCGGTGAGGCAATATTTATTTCAAATGATTATTGTTCTGCAGTAGTTTTATGATTCAGAAATGAAGTACAAATACACACATAATGATTTGAATAATATATACCGACTACATAAAATATACTGGTTCTAATCTGTTCAATTACCCACCACGTATTTATTTCAATTTCAAATGCAAATCCATTTCTACTCATTCTTGATTCCATTTGCATTTAATTGTGTTGTCTGCATTTTAAATTGCTTGGAGCTTAGACATGTTAGACATGCTTAATGATCAATCATAAATAGAATAAAGTCCTTAAGACTGTTTGTTATAGCTGTGCGGGATTCTGTGTAAATTCGGCAAATTGCACAAATGTGGAAACTTCATAAGACAATGAAATCTGAAAATTTCGATTAAAAGCGAAATGTTAAGATTGAGAAAAAAAGAGTTTTAAATTAAGAAATTAATAATTATTTTGATTATCGCGAAAAAGAAGTAGTTCCCTCAGAACAGGTCATGTATTTGTTAATATTGTGGAAGCAACCGTTTATGTATGTGTTAATATTTTGAAACAATAGTTTATGCGTGTGTTCATAATTTAAAAGCAACAGTGTATGCATGTGTTAATATTTTGAAAACAACAGCGTATGAATGTTTTTCTATTTTGAAAGCAACAGTTTATGCCTATGTAATATTTTGAAAGCAATAGTTTATGCATGTGTTAATATTTGAAAGCAACAGTGTATGCAAGTGATAGAATCTTGAAAGTAACAGTGTATGCAAGTGTTAATATTTTGAAAGCAACAGTTTATGATGTGCTAGTATTTTGAAATAACTGTCTACTAATATTTTGAAAGCAACAGATTATGATGTGTTAATATTTTGAAAGTAGCTGTTTGTGTATGTGTTAATATTTTGAAAGCAGCAGTTTATGTGTTAATATTTTGAAAGCAGCACTGTATGCAAGTGATAATATCTTGAAAGTAACAGTGTATGCAAGTGGTAATATTTTGAAAGCAACACTGTATGCAAGTGATAATATCTTGAAAGTAACAGTGTATTCAAGTGGTAATATTTTGAAAGCAACAGTTTATGCATGTGATAATATTTTGAAAGCAACACTGTATGCAAGTGACATAAAACGGCTGCTGATACTTTTACCATTGCAGACGTTAGATCTTACTGTCCAGTATTTGTTATACCTAGAATATGTAGCCGATAATGTATTTACTCAAGGGAAATTGATCGCATACTTTGCTTCTTCTCCTAGTGGGAAACTTTTATATTTTCACTCATGCTTTGCATTCCTGAAAATATAAGGTTTTCTCACTTTTCGATGAAATAAAATCTGTTATTCACTCCAAAACAACAAATATCTTCTATTTATTTAATTATAATTAAGCGTGTTTAAAGTACAAACTCAATAAATATTTCAAGAGTGCCACCTGTCCCTTTAAATATTTTAAGTCAATGTGTACATAATATTCATGTAAATGAGAGCTTATATCAGATTTTAACTTTTCCAAAATCCGTTACAACATTTCTTTGTTGATGAAATACCAACTTCAACATGTATCGTATCCAATAAACATATCCATTCGTTTGAGAACGGAGAGTCACTTTTTGCATTTACTGATGGAATGTGAGTTTAGAGCCACGCTGCTTACGACTTATTTACCCCAGCTGATGATAGATTTGTGAAAGTTACCTTTAAACTATGAACATTATTTAGGAATTTCCATGTAATAACACCTGCTCGAATGTATATTCTAGAAAAACCTACAATAATAAGATATGTTTGTATTTCGTTAGTCTAGTTTAAGGCAAACACTTATTCAGTTAAGTCTTTGATTTAATAACTTTCTTACTATTTTACAAAATGTCACTGTCTCAATATAACTGGGTGTGGTTGAATGCTTAATTGTGGCCCACGTATATGAGCTATAATTGTATGTATGTATGTATACGTCTATGTGTTAATTGTGTCTCCAGATGATTGGGTTATGATGTAGAGATACAGTTCATCAGCGTGTATTGGAGCTATCCTTTCATCAGCGTGTGTTGCAGCTATACCTTTTAAAAAGCCCTAGATCCCCGAGGGGATACGCGTTTTATTTAAACTGCCGTGTGTTTAGTGTTGTTTTTGTTTTGTATTTGTTCTTTTTGTGTTTGTGTACCCCTGAAGAAGGCGTAAGCCGAAAGCGCTTGTTTTTTTATAAACTGTAACACTGGATAAATGTTTTCCCCATCCATATATATATATATATATATACATGTATATATTATATATATATATATATATACGAATCTAAAACATAATAGCCTAGAAAGCCACAAAGCAAGTACGCAATGGCTTGGTAGAAGCCAGAGCAACAAGAGAGGTAAACATTAAAAGTACGACAACTTTTTATTTATTTTATAAATATTGTTTCTTTTCATAGAATAACTTTAATTTTGACTGATAAGTAACTATTGTTACAACAGTTTGAAGATTGATAATTGAAGATTGTTACACAGTTGGTCAAATATCTGTACTCTGCAGATGGTGAAAATTTTGATAACACATTTACATGCATATAATGGGTTCCGCTTTTTTAAAGTAGAGTTTGTATTCCACGTAAATATAATTGTCAATATTTAATCTGTAACCTATAAACCTTCACGTAAACACCGGCTTTATCGCAACCCCTTGTTGTAGACACGAGATTGATCTCAGCCCCTTCTTGTAGACACCAGCTTTATCGCAACTTATTGTTGTAGACACCAGCTTTATCTCAACCCCTTGTTGCAGAAACCAGGTTTATTTCAACCCTTTGTTGTAGATACCAGCTTTAACTCGACCCCTTGTTGCAGACCACAGCTTTATCTCAACCCCTTGTTGTAGATACCAGCTTTATCTCAAAAACCTGTGGCAGATACCAGCTATATCTCAACTTCTTGTTATAGATACCAGCCATATCTCAACCCTTTGTTGTAGATACCAGCTTTATCTCAACCCATTGTTGTAGATACCAGCCATATCTCAACCCCTTGTTGTAGACACCAGCTTTATCTCAACCACTTGTGGCAGATAACAGCTTTATATCAACCCCTTGTTATAGACCCCAGCTTTATCTCAACCACTTGTGGCATATACCAGCTTTATCTCAACCACTTGTGGCAGATACCAGCTTTATATCAAACCCCTTGTTGCAGACACCAGCTTTATCTCAACCACTTGTGGCAGACACCAGCTTTATCTCAACAACTTGTTGTGGACACCAGCTTTATCTCAACCCCTTGTTGTAGACACCAGCCATATTTCAACCCCTTGTTGTAGATACCAGCTTTATCCCAATCACTTATGGAAGATACCAGCTTTATCTCAACCCCTTGTGGCAGATACCAGCTTTATCTCAACCCCTTGTTGTAGATAACAGGTTTATCTCAACCACATGTTGTAGACACCAGCTTTATCTCAACCCCTTGTTGGTTGTAGACACCAGCTTCATCTCAACCCTTTGTTGTAGATACCAGCAATATATCAATCCCGTTTTGTAGACACGATCTTTATCACGTAGCGACACGTTCGATTACGTTCATCCTAGGTGTTTTGCTGACCTCGTGACGTTATGGTAATTGCGTTCTTATTTGATTGTCATTTGTGAGTGATTTCTTGTAAATAAAGTGGGTATATTTCTCCATTATGTTGCAATAAATAACCTATTTCAATCTTTATCGGGGTAATAATGACTGAGACTTCCTGATCTATCGTCTACATCTGTTATCACGAGCTGCCTAATAATATCAAATGTTAATACTCTGTCGACAATCCATTTGCATTACATGTTCACATCGTGTCACAAAAACGCTACCCTAAAATAGAGGTTATGCAAAATGTATTTGTTAATGAATATATTTTTTGCTAAAAATTGTGGAACATAATGTAGTTAAAATTATAATTATTCTTCAGGCTGCATCGATTCATAAATGGAGTACATGTAAACAAACCCAACAAACTTGTGTTAAGATGTATTTGTAAGTTGTATAAACACAGTAACTTAAATACATAAACGCAATAACCTAAACACATGATATAAACACATTAATTTAAATATTTAAACGCAATAATTGTCTCGCCTTTTCGAAGGAAAAAGGAGACAAAGGTGTTGCTTTTCCGGCGGTAGCGGCTGCGGCGAAGTCGTCAACATTCAAATTTTGCGTTTAGGTCATTTTCTCACAAACTGTAAGTACTAGACCGTTCAAGCTTTGCTTATAGTTGTTTCTTGGATGGTACATCACAACGTGATGAAGCAAATGTGGAAGTGACCTTGACCCTCCAAGCAAAGGGCAGATAACTTAATATGTTTTTCGTTCAACTTTTGTATTTAAGTCACCTTTTCACAAACTGTATGCACTACACATTTTAAACTTTGCTTATAGTTGTATCTTGGGTGGTACATTGCAACGTGACAAAGCAAATGTGCAAATGACCTTGACCCTCCAAGCAAAGGGCAGATAACTTAATAATATTTCCCTTCAACTTGTGCGTTGAGGTCAATTTCTCACAAACTGAATGCACTACACCTTTCAAGCTTTGCTTATAGTTGTATCTTGGGTGGTACATCGCAAAATAAAATAAATGTGGATGTGGCCTTGAACCTCCAAGCAAGGGGCAGATAACTTAATACGTTCAATATTTGCGTGTAGCTCTCTTTCTCGCAAACTGTATGCACTAAACTTTTTAAACTTTGTTTATAGTTGTATCTTGGGTTTTACATCGCAACGTGATCAAGCAAATGTGGATGTGACCTTTACCCTCCAAGCAAAGGGCAGTTAACCTTATCATTTTTACCTTCAACTTTTGCGGTTAGGTCATTTTTTCACAAACTGTATTTACTATTATTAAAGACCTTTCGAACTTCGTTGATAGTTGTAGCTTGAGTGGTGTATTGCAGCGTGACAAAGCAAATGTGGACCTTGACCCTCCAAGCAAAGGACAGAGAACTTCTCTTACTGCTCTGGCTTCTGCCAGGTCATTGAGTACCATCATTGTGGCTTTCTAGGCTATTGTTATTTTGTATTATATTTACACGAGCATATTTGTGTTTTACTTATATTGCCTATTGATGCTGCCTTGTTGGTTAGAGA
Organism: Cyrtodaria siliqua; assembly: GCA_037043455.1. NCBI lineage: Eukaryota > Metazoa > Mollusca > Bivalvia > Adapedonta > Hiatellidae > Cyrtodaria > Cyrtodaria siliqua. The sequence continues at coordinate 50,049 of JAWPHD010014528.1, forward strand.
TAAGATCATGGCGGGGATTTCTTTATTTACACTGTCCTGTTTTAATGGGATGACAGTAGGGTAAGTGTGAGGTTTGGTGCACCCTAGAACCGGTTTAAAGCCCCAGTGGCCTACTTTGCCACTGACCGTTCCAAGGCGGTGGCCCTATTGTCAACCCTTTTGTGTTTGTGATGTCGTTTGCATTTATTTTTTTATTAATTTTGCCTTTTCGTTTGTCTGTTTGCGTGTTTGTTTTTGTGTTTTGTGGTTGACTGTCGTCCTTGAATGCTGCTTTCCCTGTCCGATATTTTTATCCTTCTTTATAATTTTTACCTTCAACATTTGCGTTTAGTTCACTTTTTCACAAACTTTATGTGGCCTTTGTTGCCACTGACCGTTCCAAGGCGGTACCTCTATTGTCAACCCTTTTGTGTTTGTGATGTCGTTTGCATATTTTATAACTTTTGCCTTCTCGTTTGTCTGTTTGCGTGTTTGTTTCTGTGTTTTGTGATCGTCCTTGAATGCTGCTTTCCCTGTCCGATATTTGTATCTTTCTTTATGCATTAGACCTTTCAAACCTCGCTTATAGTTGTTTCTTTTAATATGACATCACAACGTGTCAAAAAGCCAATGTGGCTGTGACCTTCACCATCCATTCAAAGAGCAGATAACTTTAATTGTTACATTTAAATCACTTTCTCATGAACTATAATTATGCACTAGATGTGCTTTAAATCTTGTTTATAGCCTAATCTTTGGAAGATTATGGTGACAGTTGTGTCTTGGGTAGTGCATCATTTTGGACGCATGGATTTCATCCCTGACCTTGACCTACTTTTTGGAGCTGATGTTGTTGTTTTTGATTTTTTGTTATAAAATGGCATTTTGTTTTTAAACAATTGCACTTAAATGTCATCTCAGCAAACTGTAAACTCCATTGTAATGTATACAAACTTTCATTTAAGCATCATTTATCTTTTATTTTGAAGTCCCGCCCCCGTTAGGCGAAACATGTGAATAATCCATGGATTTCTTGTTTCAATATGTATACAGCTTCATTTCCATGCAATTACCCCCCCAACAAGCAACCAATTGTGTTCTCTTTCATTTCAAATGCACTACGTCTGCGCTACTTCTGAATTCCATTTGCTTTTTTACGTTCTTTACTGCATTTTAAACTGCATGGAGTTTAGGCATGTGCTTTGGCGTTCACGCACAATTTGAAATGCATGTTAATTTGTGCAGATTTTGGCAATTTTACACATGCGAAAATGTCATTAAAAAAAAGAGTCGTAACATTCCTAAATTTCGAATAAAAATTACATTTTAAATCTGAGAATCGATATAATATAATATAATATCGCGAACGAAAAGTAGTATGCCTACCACTTCCCCGCATTCACCATCAACCGCCCATACCTGAATAATTTATAAATGTTTCAACATTTCGAAAGCGACGTAACGTTTTTGAGTTCATCCTATGAAATAACTGATATCGATTAATTGTAACACGATAAACACAACGGCAAATTATGAACTGCGATTATTGACTGAGGAGCTACAAGGTATGTAATTTATCGGTATCGCTGTCTACCAAATCATTAGAGTGACGCAATATTAACACATCCTGACTGGAGTTATGCCATATCTGTTACATCTCACGAATGGCCTTTTGCTTCATGTGTCACTCTCACGACATGGCACATCTATAATTCCAAAGATTGAATTCTTCCTAAGGGAAGAGTCCATATTATCTGGACAGATTATAATTAGAACTGACTTTTTTATTATGTATCGTCATACCTACACCTTCGTAATATGCAGCACATAACACATCTGTTTAATATCCTATATATAATTGCACAGTTTACTAGTACAATAAAATAGGTATATGTTTAAGGGTTTTTAAATGTCCGTTGGTTGAATCTCATTGAAATTGCATTAAAAAAACAAACAAAGTGAACTCAAATAATCATAAATATCTTTTTATGTAATTTGCATTTTAATATGTTTACACTTTTATCTAGACAGTGCTATACTTGAAAAATCCATACAAACTTGATAACAATGTGTTTTGATCCATACTCAGCTTTTGCCTTACACAAGGTCATTTGTGTTTTTAATAATTCATATATTTATATGAAGTATGTATTTATAATTCTTTGTTAGCACTGTCTAGATAAATGTATAAAGATATTGAACTGCGCAAACATATGGTTGATGCTTAATAACAGTCTTAATCCTAGGTTATATATGTATATAGTATAATTATACTATGCGGAGAACATCACAGTCTTTGTTATTCAGGTGCTGTTATAACAACTGTACCCATAATAACACATAGTTGCCATGGTACTCTGTTAGTACAGTGGTCAATGTATCTTCTTCTTCTTCTTCTATTTCTTCATCTTCTTCTTCTTCGTCTATAGTTTCTTCTTCGTCGATTTTCATTTAAGAATTGACACAAAAAAAGTTCCTGCACATGCATATGATAGTTGTACATGTCATATGCAGAATTCGTTATAGTTGTTTTATGTGGGTGAGGTAATTTATTTGTTAAAGTAATTTAACTATACATTAATGACTATTAAAAAGCAATAACACAGACATCTAATTGAATTTTGCAATTTGCAATGTTTAATGTTAATTTGTGTCACTATGTGTAATACATGTACATAATCCAAAAGTTTAATCATAATAAATACTGATGTAACGCATGATCTAAAAATAGTATAATGTTATGAAAAGCGTAAACCCGCACATTGTCTTTCACAAAATGTCACGGGTAGAGCGTACTGGTCGTACATAGCCCTTGTAAGTTATCGGTTACACCCAAATCTATTGTTCGAGGTGAAACAATTTCACAATATTCATGATCTATTCATGTAACACGTAAAAGCGTGCACATTTTAAGTGGCCAGCAGAGAGGCCGTGTCATAAGTTTAGTTTTGTGCTAATGCATGTAAACGTATAGGTATATTTTCCTTAAACGGCAAAATTGTATAAGGGGCCTCTCGTGTAGATTCAATACTGTAGATTTAGCCACGTTTGTCACGGACTGAACGGGGGAAATAATGATTTGGGCGTAATGTTTGCTATAAAACCCATTGTCTTCTAGCTCTCGCCGGGATCATCGATAGTACTTTGTTGGAACGGAGATTGGACGGCAACATTCATAGGCAACATGTGGTTAGTAATTTTATTAAACTTTTATCGTACATTTGTATTCAGTGGGCGGCGCCATCTTGTTTGGCGGTTACGACATCCGGTTAGCATTGATGTTTCTCAAACATAACTTTAGACTAGCATATGATTTTGAAGTTACTTTATTAGATGTAATTATTGTAATTGATCATTAATTGTAAAACAATATTAATTTGATAACAGTGGATAATAGGTGCATTAGTTAACGTTGGCGTATAACTCGGTGATTGTAATACACGATTGTTAACATTAGTTAACAATGAGATGAGTGACAAGAATAAATGCGTGCATGCATAACTCAGTGAGTGTAATATATGAGTAATTTGATCATGTTTATATTACATGTATTAGGGGCATTGATTAACAGCGACGTACATAGCGTATACATGGCGTTGTAGAATATGTATACATTGCTACTCATCATTAGTACAGCTTACATATATTGATTGAATAATGATTTGTTTTGGTAATGGTAATTATGCAAGATTGTTATGTTTGTCAACCGACATCTAAAACGTATGTATAATTACAGCCTAAGCCATCCAGGATATAAGCCATCCAGGGTTGGAGTAAGCCATCCAGGATATAAGCCATCCAGGGTTGGAGTAAGCCTTCTAGGTTTGGATATCCAGGAGTGGAGCTAAGCTTCCACGAATAACGTTACAAGCGGTGGAGACGGTCCCCGTACCTGCGCAGCCAGGTTTTACTAACGACAACCCCCGGGACACAAGGAGGGCCCGTTACCAGTCCTCACTGGAGGAATATCATTCACAATCTCAGTGGAGATTAACTATCATTGCATCGCGTCATCAACCCTTACAGAAGGCATTTGATGACAATCATCCATTGAATTCGCGCAACATCATCTTCATGAGCTCTCGCGCATCACAGTTATCGCGCTAGATCAACATTGTTATAGATTTAACAACACTTTAGTGTCTTAGACTTTCAGTATTTATAACGATACTAAGAACGTCTTAAACGTTCAGGAGAACATTATTTTCATAGTTCATTTGTGTATTCGCTTGTTTTTTTAGATAATTGTATATATATTAAACATATTTTAAAAGTTGCATTAAACTTATGTAAATGCATTCACCGTCATTGATTCTTTCCTGAGTTAGCCCAACCACTAAGGTCATCCTTATTTACAATCCTTTGGACTGTTCGTGTCTTTTGTGCAGTATATGTATATATCAGAAAGGTTTAATAATATTGATGTGGGAAGGGTTATACTTCCACTTCGGCGTGTTTATCTACATAGAAGGAGCAAATATATTCAATACCACGACAAATTATACAGTACATACTTTCTTCAATCTAATAAGACTCCCTATTTTTTATTAAACTATTATTTAAATCACCGTAAACATGTTGTAAATTACTGATCTGTACAAGTATGCACACCATGTAAAAACTAGTGACTAAATTAAATGCGTAACAAATGTGTTAATATTGGGTTGTGGTAAAATGACTTATATTTGTTTATTTACACTGTCCTGTTTTAATGGGATGACAGTAGGATAAGTGTGAGGGTTGGTGCAACCTAGAACCGGTTTAAACCCCCAGTGGCCTACTTTGCCACTGACCGTCCCAAGGTGGTAGCCCTATTGTCAACCCTTTTGTGTTTGTGATGTCGTTTGCATTTATTATTACTTTTGCCTTCTTGTTTGTCTGTTTGCGTGTTTGTTTCTGTGTTTTGTGGTTGACTGTCCTCTTTGAATGCTACTTTCCCTGTCCGATCTTTTTATATTTCTTTATAATCTTAAGCATACTAGTTTTTTTAAGCAGAACTTAGCGCTAAAGAACGTTAATCTTGCTCTTTATACAACACAAATAAATGTAAACTTAATTGTTTCTTTGAAAAGTACCTCATTAATTATTTACACAATCATGAACATTCAACGATTAAGTGAATGCACTACAATGCTAATCTATTTTCAATAAATATATATAAGCTTAATTTTCCAGATTGTTTACATGGATAAATGTCATCTACATGCATTGTGTGTTTCAAAAAGGGATGGTAGAATTTGTCGAATATGTTGTTTTGCAACGAAACGGTGAAACGCCATGTCGGTTGCTCGAAAAGAATGGGATCGGCTAATTGTTTGTATTTGCTACTATCCATAGTCCCCAGAGACACTGATGAATGTGTCCATTTTATTTATATGTTACTATGCATCACTATTCGTTAATATATTCTCAAATCTGGTCTTAAAACAATCAGGTATATCCTCGTGAACATGCTCCATCCTTGCCACCTTAAACAAAATAAAATACAAAATGGCATTGAGGGAATAAAGAAAAACTGAATAACACAGTTATATTTGGGTTAAGCGAAAGAACATTCCTACATAACGCAATCTATGGCAAGGAAGGTATGGATTTACTTCATGTTTAGTAAACCCTCAAAAAAGCACACACGGACGCGTAAAACGTGATGATGGCCTTTTAACCTAATATTACATACTAAACATGTAAAATCAATCGGTTAATTAGCATTGATTAGTTATGATAGCTGAACATTTAAGTTGTTCCAGAAATAATTCATTGATCAGTAGAAACTAATTGAACTAAACACTAAGACTGATAAGCGCTACGTGTTGAATCGTAACGCCTTGTAAATCGCTTATATCCTTAACCACTGTGGAGGAATATAGGATATCTTAGAAACTGGTTAAATACAAAATGGGTATTGTTAACACCAATCAACTATGTCGAACGAGTTTAATAAAAGTAAAGAAAACATAGTATTTGACACGATATGTTTTACATACAAACATTACGCGTATTCGACTGTCCTGTTTCCGTTGAGCAAATGTTCTATTCGACTGGCACAATATACTGTTTGCAATGAGTACTTACTTCACACAGTAACGACCCCGTTATCGCCGTTGACCACAGCCAAACGACTGACCAATCAAATCAATCCAAAGAAATTATCGAGATGTTGCGAATAAATTGTTTACTGAAGTATGATTGGACGATACAAAAGAGGGAGAATTTCAATAAACAGAACGGCAAGTTGCTCAACGGAAAGAGGCCATTCAAATACTCGTATTGTATTCAAACCAAACATCGTCAGAGGCATAAAAAAGTCTCATCAAAACTCCTTAAGATAAGAAATCATAACTGAAGCCGAAACCCCAGTGTACCAGCATAATAGTGTAGGCGCACATTACTGAGATGATTTCGAAGAAACTGTTTACAGATGTGTTCATTAAAGTGTCTACATATCTGCTTAATATTATTTCATAACGGACCATTCAAAATGGACGATTTAGCGACTTGTCCAATCGGCAACGGACATAACAAAACTAACTTCGTGTTTACGAAAAAAAAATCAAATACTCAAAGATGAATTAACAAACATATACTTGCACGCCAGTATTCGTTACTGGTTATAAAACAAGTTCGTATTCGAAAAGATAAGAAGCCATAGGACATCACTAGTTTTCGAAACCATAAATCGCTACCGTGCAGGTCAGACACCACTATTGATTTGGGGCTTCCGATTGGTTGAAAACAGTATAGGGTCCATTAGGGCATATAGTCAGATTGTAAGGTAGATTCTGATTGGATTAAATTACCCAAATCATAACAAATCCCCATAAAACATCAAAATATTATGTTTCCATCATAAAACATGTTGATTTAGGATATTTTGACTGAAATTTGCATTTTTATGGATACAATTTTACTGAGAGTATATTTGCAAAAAGTAAAATTTCTTTACTGCCATTCTGGGGGTGGCCACCTTCAGTGAACTATTAAAGGCTGTAAGCATCAGATTATCCCGAATTTGCTGGTCATTTTTTGGTGTCTCTAAGATAGTTCTTTAAAACGAGTTAGGTTTTATCATCCATTCGGATAGAGGAATAGGGGTTGTAGGCCAAAAGGCTATAATGGAGGCCTATGGGAAATGCAATAGTGGTATATGACCTAAAGCTAGATTCTGCATGGAGTAAAAGTGAAAGAAAACATACTTTTGTTTTAACACAATGATTTAAAAGTGTGAGAAATGTTGAATTATGTTGTATTTTGACTTTTCTTGTAACTTTTTTAATGATTTTTAAATATTTGAAAGTTTTATGATGCAATATAGGTAATTTAAATTCTTTTCTTAGGGTTGTGAACACAAAATTAGCCATACCTGACACCTGGTATACAAAATTGGCCTGTAATGCACCTATTTGACAGAATTTAATGTACATCTAGTAAGTTTTATTCATTTCTGAGGGCTTTGCATACATTTTTTGGCAAAAATGTCAGAAAGCGACAAGCTGCATCTGTCGGCTAAGATGTCGAAAAGGGCGCTTATGTCTGTTTTGAAAAAAGATGTTGAGGTAAACTCTGACTCTGAGTTCATCGCGTCTTTACGGTTAGGTTGATATGCAAATATTTTATGCAGTTTAATACATTTTACAAATTAAATAATTTAGTTGGCAAAAAATATGACATTTTCCAATTCTTTTTAAAGTTCTTTTCTACCCCACCCCTTTCATTTTAATGAATTTTCATGGATCTGTACCGTCAACAGTGCTTTTTGGCTGCATGGTTGCATGAAAATGACCTGTAAAGGTGGCACAACAATATCTAATCAAAAAATACATTGAATTGTACAGTTACAGTCAATCGTGTCTAATGAGCATATTGTAAAACATGACATGGCCTTAAAAATGGAGTTGGGGAGGATATTCTCAGAATTATTTTTTGTCATTTTTAAAGTGAAAAGTTGCATTTTCTTGATGGTTTCACATATAGAAACTGCTGCATAATGTTAATTAATCCATTTAAAGGCAGATTTTGAACATATACAAAAACAGTGGCATTTTTCTCTCACGACATGGCACATCTATAATTCCAAAGATTGAATTCTTCCTAAGGGAAGAGTCCATGTAATCTGGACAGATTATATTTAGAACTTACTTTTTTATTATGTATCGTCATACCTACACCTTCGTAATATGCAGCACATAACACATCTGTTTAATATCCTCTATATAATTGCACAGTTTACTAGTACAATAAAATAGGTATATGTCTAAGGGTTTTTAAATGTCCGTTGGTGGAATCTCATTGAAATTGCATTAAAAAAACAAACAAAGTGAACTCAAATAATCATAAATATCTTTTTATGTAATTTGCATTTTAATATGTTTACACTTTTATCTAGACAGTGCTATACTTGAAAAATCCATACAAACTTGATAACAATGTGTTTTGATCCATACTCAGCTTTTGCCTTACACAAGGTCATTTGTGTTTTTAATAATTCATATATTTATATGAAGTATGTATTTATAATTCTTTGTTAGCACTGTCTAGATAAATGTATAAAGATATTGAACTGCGCAAAAATATGGTTGATGCTTAATAACAGTCTTAATCCTAGGTTATATATGTATATAGTATAATTATACTATGCGGAGAACATCACAGTCTTTGTTATTCAGGTGCTGTTATAACAACTGCACCCATAATAACACATAGTTGTCATGGTACTCTGTTAGTACAGTGGTTAATGTATCTTCTTCTTCTTCTTCTATTTCTTCATCTTCTTCGTCTATAGTTTCTTCTTCGTCGATTTTCATTTAAGAATTGACACAAAAAAAGTTCCTGCACATGCATATGATAGTTGTACATGTCATATGCATAATTCGTTATAGTTGTTTTATGTGGGTGAGGTAATTTATTTGTTAAAGTAATTTAACTATACATTAATGACTATTAAAAAGCAATAACACAGACATCTAATTGAATTTTGCAATTTGCAATGTTTAATGTTAATTTGTGTCACTATGTGTAATACATGTACATAATCCAAAAGTTTAATCATAATAAATACTGATGTAACGCATGATCTAAAAATAGTATAATGTTATGAAAAGCGTAAAACCGCACATTGTCCTTATTTACAATCCTTTGGACTGTTCGTGTCTTTTGTGCAGTATATGTATATATCAGAAAGGTTTAATAATATTAATGTAGGAAGGGTTATACTTCCACTTCGGCGTTTATCTACATAGAATGAGCAAATATATTCAATACCATGACAAATTATACAGTACATACTTTCTTCAATCTAATAAGACTCCCTATTTTTTATTAAACTATTATTTAAATCACCGTAAACATGTTGTAAATTACTGATCTGTACAAGTATGCACACCATGTAAAAACTAGTGACTAAATTAAATGCGTAACAAATGTGTTAATATTGGGTTGTGGTAAAATGACTTATATTTGTTTATTTACACTGTCCTGTTTTAATGGGATGACAGTAGGATAGGTGTGAGGGTTGGTGCACCCTAGAACCGGTTTAAACCCCCAGTGGCCTACTTTGCCACTGACCGTCCCAAGGTGGTAGCCCTATTGTCAACCCTTTTGTGTTTGTGATGTCGTTTGCATTTATTATTACTTTTGCCTTCTTGTTTGTCTGTTTGCGTGTTTGTTTCTGTGTTTTGTGGTTGACTGTCCTCCTTGAATGCTACTTTCCCTGTCCGATCTTTTTATATTTCTTTATAATCTTAAGCATACTAGTTTTTTTAAGCAGAACTTAGCGCTAAAGAACGTTAATCTTGCTCTTTATACAACACAAATAAATGTAAACTTAATTGTTTCTTTGAAAAGTACCTCATTAATTATTTACACAATCATGAACATTCAACGATTAAGTGAATGCACTACAATGCTAATCTATTTTCAATAAATATATATAAGCTTAATTTTCCAGATTGTTTACATGGATAAATGTCATCTACATGCATTGTGTGTTTCAAAATGGGATGGTAGAATTTGTCGAATATGTTGTTTTGCAATGAAACGGTGAAACGCCATGTCGGTTGCTCGAAAATAATGGGATCGGCTAATTGTTTGTATTTGCTACTATCCATAGTCCCCAGAGACACTGATGAATGTGTCCATTTTATTTATATGTTACTATGCATCACTATTCGTTAATATATTCTCAAATCTGGTCTTAAAACAATCAGGTATATCCTCGTGAACATGCTCCATCCTTGCCACCTTAAACAAAATAAAATACAAAATGGCATTGAGGGAATAAAGAAAAACTGAATAACACAGTTATATTTGGGTTAAGCGAAAGAACATTCCTACATAACGCAATCTATGGCAAGGAAGGTATGGATTTACTTCATGTTTAGTAAACCCTCAAAAAAGCACACACGGACGCGTAAAACGTGATGATGGCCTTTTAACCTTATATTACATACTTAACATGTAAAATCAATCCGTTGATTAGCATTGATTAGTTATGATAGCTGAACATTTAAGTTGTTCCAGAAAAATAATTCATTGATCAGTAGAAACTAATTGACCGAAACACTAAGACTGATAAGCGCTACGTGTTGAATCGTAACGCCTTGTAAATCGCTTATATCCTTAACCACTGTGGAGGAATATAGGA
>JAWPHD010014529.1:0-60661 GCA_037043455.1 Cyrtodaria siliqua
CGGGTTGGGTGGTTATATGACGTCTACCCCTTACAGGTTGCAGTTCACTAATTGCTTTCCCATAGGCCATAATTCCGAAGATAAAAAATATAACAGAACATACACATTCATGAACTTGTGTTTTATTTTCAAGGTCCAAGTCCAATGTGCTAAAAGTAAAAAATCTTTGTTTCTCCTACAGATCTTCCATGGGGGTCCCCATATTTGTTTACATGCATTACCGCAGTAAAGATTTACCTGTATTTCATTGGTGGTTAATCTCACAATTTCATGTTTGGTTTCAACATATTTTATATCCAAATAGCTACAACAATATACAATATTTGTACACAAAAAACAAATGAATCAGAACGAAAGATAACATCTTATAGAGTTCTTATCCACTGGTTGAATACGGTAAGGATAAGATAGCGGTAATTTTGAAATATAAATATGCTTGTATCAGTCGATAAAATTAATGCATGTAGTGGCAAAAAGAAAGAAAAAATAATAGTAACAATTTAAGGAATAAGACAAATTAACCAATTTACATTATATAATGTAGAAACGAAGAAAACAAAGATAGTTTTTGTATGAATTAATAAAAGTAGAGAAAGATAGTAGTGAAAAACCTAAAAAAAGAAGAAAAAAAGAACGGGATTCGCACAGTAGACATAGCCGTTAGGATTTGGGCATTTTAGGAGCACACAATGAAACCGACTTGCCTACATCTCCCTAATATAATCTAAAACCGTTTACTAGACATTATGATTTCAAGAACCGCTTTAAATATATCTGAATTCACATCGTATGAAAATAAGTATAAAAATCGAACAGGAAATGCAGCTTTCACAGAACTCAGTAACACCCCCCCCACTCCCCCCCCCCCCCCCCCCACCAAAAAAAACCCACAACAACAACAACACGACAAACATGATTGGCAATGTTAATAAGAAATAAAGGCATATGACGTCACAAACACAAAATGTTCCGTGGCAAAACATGTCGCTGTGGATTAAACCAGGTTCTAGGCTGCACCAAACCTCACACTTCCCTACTGTCATCCCAATAAAACGGGAAAGTGTATATAAAGAAATACCCGCCATGAACTATTCTCTAACCAACAAGGCAGTATTAATAGGCAATATAAGTAAAACACAAAGATGCTCGTGTATATATAAATACAAAACACAATAGCCTAGAAAGCCACAAAGTAGGTACTCAAGACTTGGCAAAAGTCAGAGCAACAATAGAATAAACCATTGAGGGCACGACAAGACAAGATTGCAGACAAATATCAAACGTTACCGTCCTTTTTGGCTTTAGGTAGACGTCATCATAGGGTCCACAGCCTGTCCGGTCATCGCACAATTAAAGAGGAAAACATAGTGGCGGACTGTAAATGGGTCCACCACCAATAACCTCTTTTGATAAAGCTTTTAACAAATTTAACAAAGATAGTATGAAAGTGATCATGACCAAGGATCTTACGAAGTTTGTAAATCACATCACCATAGTTGTCAGGCAGAAGTTCTTAAATTACTTTCATATTTGAAAAGAAGTTCAGGATTAAGAAAATACAATTTTGCAAAGGCTTTACGAAGTTTATGGTAACGGTAGCCCTGATGGAGTAGCTTTTTAGTTAATATTACGAAATTAAAGTCCTTAACTCGAGTACAAAATCTTGAAAAACGAATAAGTTGAGACACATAGACCCCATAAGAAGTTGCTCGGGAAACATACCCATCTAAATGGGGATAATTAACAATATCAAATATAAAATCATCTCTCTTGTAATAGATTTTGCTAATTATTTGACCATTTTCAATAGAGAGATGTTAATCGAGAAAAGCCTAGTTAGTATCAGAAATAATACAAGGAGGTGTCATTAAAGGCTGCATCAATAACATCTGCCTGGGTATCTGGTGAAAGACTCCAATAACATCTGCCTGGGTATCTGGTGAAAAACTTCAATAACATCTGCCTGGGTATCTGGTGAAAGACTCCAATAACATCTGCCTGGGTATCTGGTGAAAGACTCCAATAACATCTGCCTGGGTATTTGGTGAAATACTCAACATAACATCTGGCTGTGTATCTGGTGAAAGACTTCAATAACATCTGCCTGGGTATCTGGTGAAAGACTCCAATAACATCTGCCTGGGTATCTGGTGAAAGACTCCAATAACATCTGCCTGGGTATCTGGTGAAAGACTCAACATAACATCTGGCTGGGTATCTGGTGAAAGACTTCAATAACATCTGCCTGGGTATCTGGTGAAAGACTCCAATAACATCTGCCTGGGTATCTGGTGAAAGACTTCAATAACATATGCCTGGGTATCTGGTGAAAGACTCCAATAACATCTGCCTGGGTATCTGGTGAAAGACTTCAATAACATATGCCTGGGTATCTGGTGAAAGACTCCAATAACATCTGCCTGGGTATCTGGTGAAAGACTCCAATAACATCTGCCTGGGTATCTGGTGAAAGACTTCGATAACATCTGCCTGGGTATCTGGTGAAAGACTCCATAACATCTGCCTGCGTATCTGGTGAAAGACTCAACATAAAATCTCTTTCATAGCAATACAAAAACAAATCTGCGACAAGGGGTGCACAGTTCGTACCCACAGGGATACCAACAATTTGTCAATAAACGGTAGTTCCACACCTGACGAAAATATTATATAATAGAAAAATAAGTGATTCACAAACTTCATGGCAAGTCCACATAGGCTTAAGTCGCCAAATAGTACATTATTTAAGGAAACATGGCATTATATATCAGTTCCTATAACGTGTAGCACGTGAATTATCGTATAATGTGCATTCGAAGATAAAATGGTTAGTACTTTCGATTCTTCCACATCTACAAAGGGGAGATTCGACGATGATTTTATTGAATAAGTGTTCGTTCAAAGAACTACATTTTTTTTTGTAAGCGTGCATGTATCTGTGCTCTTCTATTTAGGAATTTGAATTTTGTCACGACTGATGTGTTGCTTAAAGGTAAAAATAGAGCTGGAACTGGAAGATTGTTCCATTCTCGAATAGTAAAAGGTAAGAAATATGTGGATATAATTGTGTACGAGAGAATGGTACTTGGAAGTCATCTGAATTTTTTAACCTATAATTTGATGCTGCGCTGACCATGGGGGCACTAATAATGTAAGATAAGGAGGAGTTGTACTACTGACCTACTTTGCCACTGACCGTTCCAAGGCGGTAGCCCTATTGTCAACCCTTTTGTGTTTGTGATGTCTTTTTCATTTGTTATTACTTTTGCCTTCTTGTTTGTCTGTTTGCGTGTTTGTATTTTGTGGTTGACTGTACTCCTTGAATGCTACTTTCCATGTCCGATCTTTTTATATTTCTTTATATAAATGTATAAGTTTGTGTTTACCTCGTTGAGTCTCGAGTGTTTCCCAACCAACATCGTGGTAAAGTTCGTGGAAAGATACCAATGTTGTTGCCCCTATAACTATACGTCAGCTTCGTTTTAATCAAGGTCTTGTTTTTTTTGTTTTTCATAATTGGTACAATTGTCCCAGATGACGTCACCGTATTCTAATAGAGGTCTGATGAAAGAAGTGTAAATAATTTCTAAAGATTTCCGATCAAGCTGAAATTTGCGTTTCCATGCCTTTTCTTTTACATATTCAATGTGTGAATGCCAGGAGCAGTCGTTCGAGAGATTGATACCAAAGTGTTTGTGGGAGGATACTTCGGATATTTGTTGATTTGACATTACAAAGGGTGTGTGATGAGTCGGGCTTCTTTTGCGAGATATTTACATGGATTTAGTTTTAGAAGGGCAGAAATTGACTAGCCATTTCTCCACCTATTCAACTACTTTTTGGATGTCTCGATTAATTATATTCGCAGTATTTATGACGTCACTATCCTTGTCAGTAATAAGGTACAAACTTGTATCGTCAACAAATTAGCGAATTTTTTAATTGATATTTGAAACAATGACGTAAATATATACAAGGAAGTGAAGGGGGCCCTTTAAGTGCCTCGTGGAACACCTGCGTTCGTTTTGCTCTATCAGAAATATCTGCAGCCTTAAGTTTTACCACGAGACCTTTTATGCCAAACACGATCAAATGCTTCACTTATATTAACGACAATTACTCGGATTTCCTTTCCCGCGTCAATTACCTGACAAAATCAGTTGTACAAGTATATGAGTTGGTTAATAGTGGAATCGCCGGGCATGAACCTTGACTGAAAAGCAGAAAGAAAGTTAACATCTCTTAACAAATTGAAAATATGTTTGAAAAATACTCTTTCGAAAACTTCATAAATGGCACTCAAAAGCGAAATAGGCCTATAATTATTTACTTGTGATGGATCACCTGTTTTAAACAGAGGTTCACATTTTCTAAGTATCGAGTTTCGAGTAGAGAATATCGAGTTTTGAGTGGAGAAAATCGAGTTTCGGGTAGAGAATACCGAGTTTCGAGTGGAGAAAATCGAGTTTCGAGTAGAGAATATCGAGTTTCGATTAGAGATAATCGAGTTTCGAGTAGAGAAAATCGAGTTTCGAGTAGAGAATATCGAGTTTCGAGTAGAAAAAAAATCGAGTTTCGAGTAGACAATATCGAAATGGCAGAGCACACCTAGTGATTACCTCTACTATGCGAACCATTTCCCGCCGCTTATACGTGAGGCATATGCATATAATCAAAGTCCGTTCAGTATTCACGAACAAATGATACTTTCATATAACCTTTCGTTATAAATGAATAAATTGCTTTCTTTTTTTATGAATTTAACCAAGTGCGGGTCCATGGGGTGGGAGTGGGGACGGAGCCGGAGCGCGCCCCACTAATACCCGCCAAAAACATTTGGGTTTGTGTAGACTTCCTATTGCGTTTGGTTCTGAAATAAAATGAATAGAAGAACTTGAAAATACCACAATAAAAATATTAGTTTGTAATGTATATACAGTATTGTTGAGATATGCTCGGTTACATTTTATAAGTATAAATCTCTCTTCTGTCACTGTCTCTGTTTGTCTGTCTCTGGCTCTCTCTCACTCACTCTCTCTCTCCATTTATATTTGACTTAATATATGAGGATGCGCTCTCTTCTTACCTCAGTATACGTTGCCGGTCTTATAACGCAATTGTGAACATTAATACGGGATGCGTTGCCGTACACGCGATTGACCTTATTTGTTTCCATTAAAATACAAATTAAAAGCATACTATGTGTCATTCAAAGCATGTCTAATGTAGATAGGGAATGACAAACTCGAAATTAGATGCAAAGCTTTTGGCCAACTGAAGTGATTTCACATAAAAAAAGTTATTGCAATTTGATTTTCTTGAAAGAAGACACAGCCTTTTTGTTTTCTCTATTTCTAAAAGTCCTTTCAAAATTGTCGCATATTTATTTCATATATAATTATCTTAGATGTATAGGTGTTCCGTGAACGGTATCTTTTTTTTTGCTTACGCCTGTAATTCTTTATTTTTGTCGTTTTTATCGAGTGAATCCATGGGTATGATTCCATTAGGATGCGGTGCTGATTCGGCCAGGATAAAATCAACGCATCAAGCTCCGCAAGGATACGGTCATCCTTGTCACCGCGAATGTGGATATGCTTTACTACATCCTGGAACGCTTTATTAGAGCATGGGAACAAATATTTACTTAAAGCTACAGAGTCTCTATATCAATCGATATCTTCTTTGTGAGCGTGTCTTTATTTGTAACTCCATGTTCACCAGTTCATGTCGAAATCGGGTATTTAAGCGAGGAAATATAGAGCAGGAAATCATTTACTGTTTAACAATCGACCAGTGCACATCGTACCTATACACAGGTAACAGTAATTTTCACAGAAAAAAAAAAGTTAGCCTCTTTCGGGGCTTGAACACACGACCTTCTGATTTCATGTCCGGCGCTCTATCCACTGAACTATAACGTTACTGGTGAAAATAGTATACTAACTACCATTTATTATGAGGCAAAATAACTTAACTTATTTGAACGCAACTCAAGATCGATCAATAAATATGTTGTCCATCTTGTCGCACGTGTAAATTTACATTACCTGGTGTAATACTGTATGTTATCAATATGAAACTAACACTTCGCCTCAAAACAACCAGATCTCGACTTGTTATTTAGCGCTTGATGAGTTTGTGTGCGCGCGTTTGATATTACGGAATGCATATTTAGTGTTAAAAATGCTACAACATACCAATAAATAGCTGTGGTCTAGTGGTTCAGCGTACAGCCTTCAAAACTTACAAGTGCAAGGCTGTGGTTCAAATCCCGTTCCGGGCAACTATTTATTTTATCACATATTCTGAAGCCGTATATTTATCGATGTTACCTGTACGGAGGCTAAATAAAAATGTGAAATTTTAGGTGATGATTTAGGTTTGAAGTCCCTCTACCATATGAGGCCCTGGGAAGAATCCCCCGTTGACTCGGCAGTCTACTTGAAGCAGATATAGTGCTGCCACACCGTAGTACATGATACCCGACCCAGACATATTATTCTGACACCGGGTTGACCAGACGTAGTACTACCCCTTATTTGCTTGTCAGGCATGGGTTACAAGTAACTACTCCATTTTTAAAGTCTTTGGTATGACGCGGTCAGTGGACCCACGACCTCCCGAATGCAAGGCAGACACTATAACCACTACACCACAATGCTTCGGTAAATTTTACGCATCGATTTCTGTTGCTTATATACCGACTTTTGGGTTGTTCGTCGATTTGAAACTACTTCACACGTCACTCATTCATATTCATGAGTTATTACCAATTAAAACAGGGATTGTGTAGCTTTAAGCATGGGAATGCTCTACTAGAGCGTGGGAACATTTTATACTAGAGCGTTCAAACGCTTTACTAAGAGAACGGACACGTGGCACCTATAGAGCTTTTGAATGTTTTACTACAACGTGGATCCAGTTTACTAAAGCATTGTAACGCTCTGTTAGAGCATGGGAACGCTTTACAGCATAGGAAAGCTTTACACAAGTGTGTGAATGCTCTACTAGAACGTGGGAACATGTTATTCTAGAGAGTTCAAACGCTAAATACTAAAGAAAATGAAAACATAAGTATTAGTGCGAGTGACGTTTCACTTGACTTTGTTAACAAATGCAATTTAATAGTGTACTTCAATCACAAAAGAAGAGGTCAAAAGAGTAGGAGAATTATTAGTACTGACTTTACTTCTCTCACTGTTAAAATACTAATGACTACATGTATTCTATAGATAAATTTAAAATATAATTACCGTATTCCTCACCATTCTTACAATGATTTTGTCTCCTCAAAACTGATTTTCTCTACTCTAATTTCTCTACTCGAAACTCGATTTTCTCTACTCGATACTCGATTTTCTCTACTCGAAACTCGACTTTCTCTACTCGAGACTCGATTTTCTCTACTCGAAACTCGAATTTCTCTACTCGAAACTCGAATTTCTCTACTCGAAACTCGACTTTCTCTATTCGAAACTCGAAGTTTGGCATATCTAAATCTTTATAATATTACACTTTGCCATGCTCTAAATGGAGATGACCTTGCCCTAAGTGGAGTTGGTGTCACTAGCTAAGCTGAGACATACCGTGGCATTGAATTTTATGCAGAAAAAACAGAAACAAAACACCGAGGCATTTTGCATCTGTACAATTGAGAGAATGTACTAACTATGTACACCGGTAGCTGTATCAGTGTTGGGAACGAAACAAAAAATAGATATAAAATTTAGGAAAAAATGAACATGTTATTTGTTGAATTGAATTGAATTGCATGTTGTTTAACGGCTCATCAACACAGAATATGTTATTTAGAGTCGCCCCAGAGAGAGGGGAAGGATACATAGGAATCCGGGAACCTGCCCTACTCTTATTATCGAATCTATATTCATATGGTTCTTTTACGTGCTCGGAGGATAGACCGATACACGGGACAGCCCGGTTTACGTCCCCATCCGACGGACGGGGCTATGTGAACAAACATTTAAAGTTTTCCTAAAAAATTACCCCAGAGTATTGTAGTTATAGACTATAAATACAATACTCTGTATTCTGGGATAATGTTACGCTCCCTAGTCAGCGGACGTAATTACCACTTCGTTCCAGAATATAACATAGTATCTATAACCATTGCAAAGGAGAGTAGGATAATGTTTGTTTTCAACAAATAACATGTTCATTTTTTTAAATTTTTTATACGGATCTAGATCTATTTTTGTTTAGTTCCCGACACTGATACAGCAACCTGTGACTATGTACTTTACATACAAACTACCTCAATATCGAAAATTAATATATTATTGATAAAAATATCTTAAAACTGAAAAGTTTGTCTTGGATATATGCCCTAAAACGCAAGAAATTGCACGTAGAAATAATAATAAAAAATGATCCGGAGTTTTGTGGGTGGTGGGCGGGGGTGCGTGCCACCAGACCACCACAGTGAGGGATTGGCGTCAGTTAAATTTCAAGGCTGGCTAAGGGCCTGTCACACGTATTTTACACATGTGCAATGCAAACATTCTAAATGCTAAATGCGCACGCACCCCACTCCACCCATCGCACACCCATCCTCACACGCCTCTCCTCGTTCCTAAATGCATGAGTGCACATGTAAACGGTTAACTTACATACATCAAGGGGGGAAAGTAGCATGATTAAACTTACTGCAGATCTATTGGTTGTTTTATTCAAACATTTAACAATTTCCTTGATACTCAACTTGTAAATAATACATTAATCATTGAAATTCAAAGGAATCAACGAACATTTGAAACTAAACAACATCCGCGTACGTTCAATGTCAATTATACACGTTATATATACGTCTATTATACGTCACGTGAATTCATACGTGTCAAATGCCAAAAAAAGAATACTTCCGGGATTTACTTCTGTATAGAGAAACGGTTGAATTGAATAACACACATAACTTAAAACAGATCATTAATATTTTACTATGAAGACATGCGATAAAAAAGTTATAATTGTGTTCTGCACGCGGTAAAGACGTTAACATAACATTAGAGTTTGATGTGCGATAATTCATCATTGTGCTAATATATGGATCCGACATCCTCAAAATGAGCGATCGCATTAAATTTTGGAACTCGGTATTGTCTACTGAATGCTACTGTAAGCTTGCTTTTCTCCACTCAAAACTCGATATTCTCTACTCGAAACTCGAATTTCTCTACTCGAAACTCGATATTGTCTACTCGAAACTCGATATTTTCTACTCGAAACTCGATATTTTCTACTCGAAACTCGAATTTCTCTACTTGAAACTCGATATTGTCTACTCGAAACTCGATATTTTCTACTCGAAATTCGATTTTGTCTACTCGAAACTCGATATTCTCTACTCGAAACTCGATTGTGTCTACTCGAAACTCGATATTCTCTACTCGAAACTCGATTTTGTCTACTCGAAACTCGATATTTTCTACTCGAAATTCGATTTTGTCTACTCGAAACTCGATATTCTCTACTCGAAATTCGATTGTGTCTACTCGAAACTCGATATTCTCTACTCGAAACTCGATTTTGTCTACTCGAAATTCGAGACTCGAAGGAAAGAATCCCTCCTTTAAACACCGCAAATACAAACGACTCTTTCCAAGTGTTTGGGAAAATGCCTAAACTAATTGATCTATTAAATAGATCACATAGTGGGACAAAAAGCTCCTTAGCAAGTTCCCACAAAACCCGATTGCTTATTTCGTCTGGTCTGTTGCTTTTCCAGAAGGTAGTGATAGTAGGTGAATCTAATCGGGTAGCAACGTAAATTTATCTAGTGCAGAATGTGTAATGACTTGTTGGATGTTGGGAGGATCGATATTGTTGTCGTTCATTAAAGTTTGATTTTGGAAGAAGTCATTCAAAATGTTTGCCTTTTCGTAATCACCTGTAATTATGGAACCGTTATTGTTGAGGGTAGGTAATGATGGCTTTATGTTAGGTTTTATAAGTGATTTGAGAGTTTTCCACCAATCCTTCTGTGAAGTATTTGTAGTAGTTAATTTATTTGCAATATTATCATAGCATAATTGTTTGGAGGCACGAATTTCTGAAATAACTTTATTTATTACGTAACGATTTGAATTTATACCAATGATATCCAGATTTGGTTTGTTTGGCTTTTGTACAGGCAGGTTTTCTAGCCCTGATTTGGCGTTTGCTGTTATTAGTCATCCAAGAAGAAGGTAAATAAGAAAAGACGAGGTCTCGGTAAAATGAGTTGCGTACTTAAATGCCTGTTCAAGACCAACTTTTTGACAGAGTGAGTTAACTTTACGCGCCTTTGTTGAGAAGGCTTACTGAAGTTGAAGTCATCCACAATTGTAACGTCCTTAATATCTGTATCAACTGCAAGGTTGATTGAGTCTTCTATACTACTATTGTGTAAAGATTCGGAATTAGGTGATCTATAAAATGTACCTAAAATGTTCAGACTTTAGGTAGGCGTCATAATAGGGTCCACAGCCTGTCCGGTCATCTTACAATTAAAGAGGAAAGCATAGTGGAGAACTGTAAAAGGGTCCCCCACCAAGCATGCAGTACGCTGCAAAATGATAGGGTCATAACCTCTTTTGATAAACTTTTTAACAAGTTTAACAAAGATGGTATAAAAGTGGTCATGACCAAGAATCTTACGAAGTTTAAATCACATCACCATAGAAGTCATGTTGTGATAGTCCTTGTCGCAGAAGGTTAATATATCAAATTGGAAACGCTCAGTTTTTATAAGATCAAGCTTAGCTTAAATGCTTTGTACATTGTAATGGATAACAGACAGATTGTGAGAAGTTTAAAGAATCGGTTAGAAAAAGTGACGTACAGTCATGGGTATAGTTTGAACTAGATGAAGTGTTGGCGCTCTCTGTGCCATGAACCGGGCCAGGATTTGGATGAACGTCGCCTGCCATTTGAAGAATTGTTAATAGCCAAGTTATAAGCGTTATGATATAAATAGCAAACATGGTGCGTTTTACAAAATTAGTATTGTCCAAATACGTTTGTTTTACGTGTGTTTAGGCGTATGTATGGTCGTTTTATCAAGAGATGCAAGTTTTCATTTGTGTACATTTTGAACAAAATTGATTGCACACAGAGAGGGGAAACCTATATTTGGAGTAGAATAAGGAGGTGCAAGCTAGCACATAACATACTTAGGCTGAATCAGTAGGTCGACACTCTAGAACGGTTTATGTAATTGTCAATAATATAATCAGGAACAAGACTGTCGTCAGCATGTCAATATAAAGAGTGTAAGCGTACAAAGGTAACCGAACAGGCTCGATGCTCTGCTCGAAACAGCACACACACAACAAGGACATGTCTTCCGTGCGAATGAAAGAATGAAAAGCGAATGTGCTAGAGATAAAACAGAAGAGATGAAACATCGCGGTTGGAAAAGGGAAACAAAGCAGGAGGTGGATCCACATTATGACTGATCTACACTATAGCATCATAATCATCATCATCATCATCATCATCATCATCATCGTCGTCGTCGTCGTCGTCGTCGTCGTCGTGATCATCGTCGTCGTCGCCATCATCATCATCATCATCATCATCATCAACACAACAACTTCGTTCCATCGTTACCAACCTCTTACCTCTAATCATAATATCTAATCATCTCATCATATCACATACTCATCAGTTTGTCTTTTCAACATCATTTTAGCACATCATATCAGTCGTATCATAATAAACATCATCTTCACCCCTAATAAAAGTTGTAGTATTACATCAGCATTATGACAATCTACGTTGTTTACAACTACTCGTCTTCACTCACATTCGTGTTGTTACCAGTATCATTATCACACATATACATATTAGATATCTTTATGCCTAATCATCACAAACTTGTGAGAAATACTTTCATCATCACACTAATAAGTAGTCGTCATCATTATGACAAATCAACATCATTATTTAGTGAGGATCATCAGCACAAACATCGTGGTAGTTGCGCTAATATACTTATATTTGTCACGCTAGCTCTATTATAATAAATTGTATACAACATAAACTAATATTGCATACAATTAATACATCAATTCAATTCAATTCAATTTTTTTATTCAGCATAAACATCATACAATGTTCATCGCCTATTACAATGAGGCGGTTACATTACATTGAGAAGAGCATGTATAATACTATCATGGAGTAAAGCTACAAAAGAGCACTTACACCTAGTATTTTAAACAAACAATTTCGAATAGTATATAGCATAACTAATACAGAGGGGAAACTCATCAGAAAAAGAAAGAGAGAAAGATAACAAAACAACTCTATACATATAATTTGTTTGTACAGTGGATACATTTCGGTCAAGCTTATTTACAACTCGTGCTATCAGTCCTCGCACTAGCGGTTTCACACAATAGCAATTCTTCGGAAAATTTCAATTCAATTTCAATTCAATTTTCAATTTCAATTCAATTTCAATTATTTTATTCAGCATAAACATCATACAATGTTCATCGCCTATTACAATGAGGCGGTTACATTACATTGAGAAGAGCATGTATAATACTATCATGGAGTAAAGCTACAAAAGAGCACTTACACCTAGTATTTTAAACAAACAATTTCGAATAGTATATAGCATAACTAATACAGAGGGGAAAATCATCAGAAAAAGAAAGAGAGAAAGAAAACAAAACATCAAACATGAATAATGTAATGCATCCACATACCACACGGGTAAATGTAACACGACTTGGTAAGAACTAATCTTATTCAATTATCGTATCAACACCGTAGCCATGGCTAATCATCAGGTGACATATATTCATCGTATTGTCATGATATTAGTAATTAATTACCTGTACCAATTTAATCGATACTATCGCTAATCATAGTTTATTAGTCATTAATCACCAGTATCAATTTAATTGATACTAGATACTATAGTTAATCATAGTTTATTAGTCATTAATCACCAGTAGCAATTAAATCGATACTATAGCTAATCATAGTTTATTAGTCATTAATCACCAGTATCAATTTAATTGATACTAGATACTATAGTTAATCATAGTTTATTAGTCATTAATCACCAGTAGCAATTAAATCGATACTATAGCTAATCATAGTTTATTAGTCATTAATCACCAGTATCAATTTAAACGTGTTTTATGTTTGAAAAATACATTTGTAAAAATTAATGCTTTCATTTTAATAAATGTTGTTTAATAATTCATTAACAATTCTGAAAATATATCTTGAAGCATTTATCTGGAATTTTTGATTTTGGTAACCTTTCACTTCTGACTCATGTCACTCCTGGAAGAGGGCGTGGCCAAGCCCATGCTATACAGCAACCTACAATTTGACACAGACATGCTGCCGCAAATGAATCTACGCCAAACGACGCTGCATTGAAGAAAATGCCAACCGTCTCGCATTTCATTTATTATGCATTTTCAATATGTATTTACAACGATAATAACAGGACTTGAGATTAATAAAATGTCGTGACCGCAACAGCTTGCTATGAAGTACGATACCATTACGGATGCATTAAAATGCACGCATCTTTAAAACAATTATGTCTGAAGTTGAAAGCAAACACAATCCCAAGGGCAGCATCTGATTTGAAACGGAAGATGACGCACCGTCTTTAAAAGCCAAACGAGCATTTTCCTCTGAAATGATTTTAATGCTTTGACAAACCTATATAAAATACTCATAAAATACATAATAAAAACGACATCGCTTAAACATGTTAAACGATAGCTACAATGTTACAGATGCCATAGCTGAATACACAAATCAATCCAATACTATAAGGCAAATGAACAAAAGTTGCGTACATTTAACAACCCACTGGTTACGTACTTTAATACACAGTACTGCCTCCACCACAAAAAATCGACCATCATATATAACCTTACATGTGTTGAAAATGACGTAAAACACCATACAAACAAACAAATTAATACACAGTATGCCATTATGTTTGCATGTATTTGGTACAGAAGTCGTTGATCTGCTTTCATATTATTAGTGACCTTGTCCACTCTCTCTTATTGATCTCTAATTACATCTACAAATTATCGACGATAACTACCGATAACTACTACAAATTATTAACGATAATTATTGCAAATCTAAGACAATAAATGCTACAAAGTATCAGTATTTCTGAAAAAATTGCTGCAATTAGGTTACAAAACAAAGTAATTACTGCGTTACAAAAGCAGAAGAGGCCAAACATATATATATTATGACAAGCATACAGCACACGTACCATACAATACACCATTATTACTCGGGTTATTTAAAAAGGCTGCATACCTTATAGAATATATATATATATTTTTTTTTCAGGCATCTTAAGATGACCCGTTTAATCTCCCCATCACATGGCTACCGCTTTGGAACGGTCAGTGGGGAGGACCATCCCTTGCCACACCTTGTAAAATATATGCAAGCATGTTATAGAACATTTCAAAATTACTGTACGTTTGCTTTAAAATAATGAGATTTGCAATAGGGAAATTATTTTTAGTCCAACAAAAAAAAAAAAAGAAAAAAAAAAAGAAAAGAAAAAGAAAAGTGAAGTGAAATTTAATAATAAAAAAAAACATTTTTTTTTTTTAAAAACTGCCTGTGTGGTCCATGTTTTGAATTTTATGACGTAATTGATATACACAATGGAAAAAAAGCCAGTTCTTGGTTCACTGGAGATGAGTATTTAATTTGATAAGATTATGTAACTAGTTAAATATTTGTTTAAGCATCTCACAATCTTTATTAAATTGTTCCACATTTTTGATTTTTATTGCAATATGTTTAAACGTGTTATAAGAGCATTTAAGTATGTTTTTAAGTGCCTGTTTGAGCAAAAAATATAATATTTGATTTTTAGCAATATTTGAAATTTAACGTTTGCTAAGCATTTTCCAATGTTGAATATAAAAATGGCAGTAATTTTTGTTTTGATACAAGTATTCTTTGCAGTTGTTGAAGGAAAGTTTGTGTTGTGGGACAGTTCCATAGCATGTGAGAAATGATTTTTCTTCGTAACAAGAATAACATAAGGGGATATCTTTTATTTTTATTTTATGTAAGTAAAGATATAGACTAATGATACTAAGGTATTGTAATATATTACATATTTGTCTGTGATTTGTATAGGAAATACTGGGAATAGAAAAGCTATATCTACTCGTTTGCTCTACTGTGAAATTTATCATGCAGATAAGCACTTTTCTGCCCAATAAAGGGGTGACCTATTAAATTTTGCTTTATTAGGCAATGACCAATAGAGCAAATCAATGCGGAATCCCTCGGCGTTTATTGTACGTAACGTTATCTGACGGCATGCACGTAACGTTGCCTGACGTCATAAAACAAACGAAAAGACAACAACATGGCGGCGTCCTCGATAAGCGTAACATTCTGAAAAATAGGTAATAATAGTAATTCATACAAAAAATGTGGATAATCTACATGATAAATAGAATATTATGTCAGTGCCTTTTACTATCAAGTTTATTAGGCGAGGCACGAAAGAGCCTCGCCATTCTTCGTTTTCTAAGCCTCGCCTAATAAACTTGATAGTAAAAGGCACTGACATAATATTCTCTATATCTCCCACTTTTCCGTCAGTGGCGGGAATGCCAGATGACGTTCCGATTATTTTACGGACGTCTTCGTCAGATTTCTCCACTAGGAAATACCGATTACGGAAATTGACGAAAAGTTCCGGTTCCACTTGTTTTGTTTGTATGACGTAACGCCGTCTTGGCGTTCTTGTGCAAACTGGTGTAAATACTATTAACGATTGGAAAGAAATTCATCACAGAATATATAATTTAAGAAATAAAATATTTCCAGAGGGTTTATATTGTCCCAGATCAATACCTGGTGGGCGGGACTTGAAGACCATCGATACCAAGGACCGTAGGCCCGCGGTTTCGATGTGTTTCAAGTCCCAACCACCCGGTTTTGATCTCGCACAATATAAACCCGCTGGAAATATTTTGTTTTTTATCTGACATGGAATTTTATACACACATTTTCGAGAGATTGAACATAATACAAACACATTCTCACAACCTACATTATACGTCCATCTCTCAGCACCAAAGGAAGAAAATATGCAGCTTTATCGTGTTTCAAACAAGTTCAATTTGTTGTTTGAACGTAATGTTGCCTTAAAATAACGTAATTGTTGTTTTGGATGTTTTTCGACGTTTAAAACCGTTTAAAATGACGTTCTAACGGTTGAAGGAAGTGACGTCAGATCCTCAGAGGTCTATATAGCTTTTTTTAAAAATTCTTCAGTAGCCAATCAGCATTGAGTATTTTCATAAACCATGTTAGATATATAGTTTAATTAACATTGTTATCATGATACGGAAAATAATTCCCTATCTTTCTTACTCGGGAATTATTTCCAGTATCACATTAATCTCTATGTAAAAGTATATATTGCAGCCGAACAGGAAATGTAGCTTTCAAGGATCACAGCCAATCAAAACACGCATAGAAAACAACAACAATTACAAGGATAAATAACGAAGGAACGGTATGTGAAATAAAAAACATAAAAGGGTTGACAATAGGGCTACCGCCTTGGAACGTAAATAAGACTGCTGTCGGTTTAACCAGGTTCTATTTAGTGGTAAATAAAACTACCTTAATTTTGAAAATCGGATGAGAAATAAATATTTTACAGCCCAAATTAATTTTTTATGTTTTTTTTCCTATATAAATTCCTTGTTGGTGGGGACAGCAGAACATTAAGAAATTTCAAATAACTTCAATTAGGCTTCATATTTTGCTATAAAACTTCAAGGGTGTTTTAACTTACCAATATCCAACAATTTAAAGCCACTTTTGGATAAAGATTCTAAAAAAAATATTTGTTTAAATTTTTCACGCAGCAGAATTTTGCATTGATCAAAAACAGCTTTAGCGTTTGACATTTTTATTTCTCAATCGATTTTGAAAAGTAAGGCATTTTTACTTACCACTAAAAAATGTCTGTTTCATTGATATACAACTTATTTAGGTACTAGAGAATTTTGTCTGAAAAATTCAAATTTTCCAACAAACAAGGCAAAGTTTAACACATATAGAGCCATTTATTAGCTATTAATAAAAGAGAATCCAAGGTTCCTTTGTATCCTGTCCCTCTTCCTCATAGTGGCTCTATATAATCTATATAACGTGTTAATGAGCCGTTAACAAAGTATTCAAGTTTCTAAAGCGCAAACACAAAAAAGTTTGACAATAGGGCTACGTCATTGGAACGGTCAGTGGCATAAAAGGCCGCTGGGGAGGAGCGGGTTTAAACCAGGTTCACATTTACCCTACTGTCATCCCGATAAAATGGGACAGTGTAAATAAAGAAATCCCCGCCATGAACTATTCTCTAACGAACAAGGCAGCTTTAATAGGCAATATGAGTAAAACACAAAGATGCTCGTGTATATATAAATACAAAAAAACAACAGCCTAGAAAGCCACAAAGAAGGTAAGCCATGAAACCTACATTGTTTCGGAAAAAATGTCCCCACCTTACCATTGCAGATGACATATCTGTCATTGCTGATGATCAGAAAGATCTGTTTTCATCATAGGATGTTTTCATCAGAATGAACATATCACTGTCAGTCCTCACCAACATCAGAAACAATCGTGGTGCGTTCTCCTGACACAGATATACTGATCCTGCTTTCAAAATGTGTTTCAGTAATACAATCGTATGTTTTGTTTGGCACTGGGCTGTTAATTTAAAATAAGGAGATGTTGAATGTGAAACAAATTGTAGAGGTTAAGGGATCTGATATTTGCTCTTTACTACCCACACTACACTGCTTTACAAGCTGTGTTACAACCAGTGGCTTTGTAGGGAGAGGCAAGGCTGTCCCAATGAAGATGATTAACATGCACAGAGAGTTTGTGTCAATTTGGTTTGCACGAACAGCAGCATGAATGTTCGGATGAGTTAAAAAAACAAGGACGGAGATCACGGCCAGGATAGCGTGCTGCCTATATGACAAAACTCTTTACACGGATATTAAATACGTTTTCGCGTCAACTTTTGCTTTTTTGCCGCCGTGTCAATTTTCTCTAATCATGCATTTGAACACTCACACGTTCAAGTGTTTTTGTGGCATCATACTTACCAACATTTACCAGACCTACCAGACGCAGAAACAAATGTGAGAAGATAAAGTTATTGAATTTGACTGGACTTTTGGTGATATTGCGTCACAATAGTTGCTTGACATCATGTTCAAAGAGCCTGGCACTGAAGAAGGAAGCAATAATGGGCGGGAAGATATGGAAGCCAACAAACTGATTGATATTGAGTTTGAAGAAAGTGATGACAACGTATAAAGGAATTATTAGCTCAAATAATGTAATTTATTTCCATTAAAATGCATGCTATCTCATAGAGCTATGCATTTATATTTGTTAGTAACGTAAGTAAAGTTCAATTCCTTTTGTGACTATGTTGACATTGCTTAATTTGTTACATTTGATTAAAATATGAATACATTAGCAGTTACAATTGTACAATTGTGCATATTATTTGCTATTTTTCTTTGAACTTGGAAACGTAAATACGGAAGAGTCGTGTAAATTATATACAAACTTAATTTCATTCAATGTTTGCCTAAGCATAACAAATATATAAAGGTATATAACGATATATATCCATGTTTGATGTGATATTTAAATAAAACGATGTAAACTTAATTGTTAACGTACGTAACGTTTAAAACATGAGGTAACACATACGTTCAAGTCTGTTCAAACGTTGTTGTTACTGATTTCTAGATTTCTGGTAACACACGGAAAAATATTAATAATTATTTTAAAAAACACACAATGTAACGGACATTACACGAACCAAAAAGTGATCACATCATCGATCCGTATGTCTATTATAACTAAGATGTTTGAAATAATGTTCGGATATAAAATATTTATGATCTTAATTTCTTAAACCAAACACTTTCATTCAACAAGGTAACTTACATTACGGTAACGTAGGCTTAATAACGCAGGTATCAAAGGTATAAACATTAAGTGAAACGAAAATGTGTAGTTTAAACAACATAAATAATGTTCAAAATGAGTTTTTACATTCAATTATGTCTAAAGGAATGTTGCAATACAACTTTAGTAGTTTAATGGATGATTTGTTCTGATTTCTTTAAACATGCGGAAAACAGAATATGATTTAAAAACACACAGTGTAAGGGACATTACAAGAACCAAACATTATTAACATCATGGGCACGTATGTTTGTGATTCAAACGTAAGGTTTGGAATAATTTTCGGATATAACATCATTAATGTTCTTAATGTCTTACGTTAAAAAAATAATAAAACAAGGTAAGGTAAATTACGGTAACGCAGGCTTAGTAACGCAGGTAGCCAAGGTATAAAAAGTAAGTGAAACGAAAGATTGTATTATAAAAGGCATGAATAATGAAAACAATTTAATATACAAACCCTTTCTTCCATACATTTTTAGTCTTCAAAATGCAGTAAAATTAATTATTATTTTCTAGGTAACGTATTCAACACCCTGTAACACGATAAAGCCCCAACGCTCATATGACAGACAAGTTGCAAAAATGAGATATAGGTCCTATAGAAACCACAGCGTCCGAACGCAATGGCATCGTAGGTCTGCACTGTACTGCAAACAAGGACTTGATAATACAATGAAAGAGACAAAAAACAACAGAAAAGGTGGTGAAGACAGGGTTACCGACTTGGAACGGTCAGTAGGCAATAAGGCCTACTGGTTAGCTTGAATCGATTTTATATGCGCACAATCTTCGCTATTATCCTGTCTTCAGCGCCCAAATAGACAAGACAGTGTAAACAAAACTACATCCCATCAAAAGGAATTCTCTAACCATAAAGTCCACATCCAGAGAAACTAACTAAAGAAACACATACAAAATAATAAACATCTCAGGATGTATCCAGAATCGTACTGAACAACCATAGTAGTTGCAGCTAAAGAGAAAACCAATCTAGGGTACGACCAGAAAACCCGAGGGACGAAAGCTCACGCACCCACCTCTTTAAAAGACTACATACATAATGGGCTTTCAGAAAAAATGGGTCTACAAAAAAGGGAGAATTTACCTTATGAGCTCACGGCCTATTGATGTTCATCCAAGTTTATTGTTAAAATTAAGGTATCTGCAGTGTGATTCTTTAAAACCCTGCATATTTTATGCAAATTGATGCAAATTGATTTAAGGGCTATTGGTCAGCCATCTTTGAAAAGAAAATCCAAAATGATGGGGAATGGTTAATTGAAATTTTCATCCAAATGCATATTATAGGCATGAACAATGTCAATGGTATAATAGATGACAGTAATTCAACACTATTGATGTAAACATAATACCAGAAACAATATTAATATTTACAGAAATAGTGCCCTTTATATTCGAAAATAAAGGGCACTATTTCTGCCAAATAAATATTATAGGCATGAACAATGTCAATGGTATAATAGATGACAGTAATTCAACACTATTGATGTAAACATAATATCAGAAACAATATTAATATTTACAGAAATAGTGCCCTTTATATTCGAAAATAAAGGGCACTATTTCTGCCAAATAAATATTGTTTCTGATATTCTGTTCACATCTACTGTCATCCGCGTTACCGACTGCGCCACGCCAGCCCCCACCTATCCTTGAAGGAACGTCTATGTTTTTTATGGTCGTTTGTTTATAGGAACTATAAATATAAATGTCTTTCTCGAAGAAAGAGCTCCACAGCTCAAATAGTATTTACTGAACATACTTTATTCACCGCTAAATTCTGTGAAATTCCAGTTAAAGCAGTAAATCGGAAAACCTACAGATAAATATACAAAAACGATATCTGTATCGAGTATCAATAACAAGTGGGATGTGTTGCGTAACAATTTCAAAATTAATTGATTTAATTTATTTCATAAATATAGCCAGTCAAAAATAGTCAATATCTGCTCAGTTGTGAGAGGAACATTATTGACCATATATTCGATTTTTTGAGCTCTAATTTATTAAATACCATTGGAATCAACAAGCACAAACAATAGAGAAAAATAGAAGACTCGGTTTTACTGAGTCCGTTCATGAAAGGATATATCAGGTGTCATTACGTGTATTAAATTTTGTAACCCATCCAACGTCTTCTCCAAGGAGCGAAAACGGGGTTGGCTGGGGTATGAAAAAAAACCTTTAGTTCGGCTTAAAACGTTTTCATATTGTAAAAATAAATCATTTTAAGGTAATTTTAAACAGGTTACCGCATCTTTCTTAATAAAAACATGTTTTAAACGTGTTTTGTTGTCTACATAGTCGTTTTAAAATCGTGCTAATATAAGCTTTCCCATCGTTTAATGGAATTAAGGCGGGACCACGTCATGGTGAAAGCCTCTTACGCGGCCTAGCACTGGCTTAAACGGTAATCTACTTTACAGGCACAACGATTGGGCTTGATGATTCCAAAGGATCAGGATATAATACAACTACTGATTTGTAGTCGGGGCGACTTTCTCAACAAACGCTTGTGTTAATGTCAATAAATACTGGGCTTGATGATGCCAAAGGACCAGAATGTAATAAAACTACTTATTTGTAGTCGGGGCGACTTTCTCAACAAACGCTTGTGTTAATGTCAATAAATACTGGGCTTGATGATGCCAAAGGACCAGAATGTAATACAACTACTTATTTGTAGTCGGGGCGACTTTCTTAACAAACGCTAGTGTTAATGTCAATAAATACATGGCTTGATGATGCCAAAGGACCAGAATGTAATAAAACTACTGATTTGTAGTTGGGACGACTTTCTTAACAAACGTTAGTGTTACTGTCAATAAATACTGGACTTGCATGCAGATGATTCCAAAGGTCCAGAATGTAGTAACACTAATAATTTGGATTCAGGGCGACTTTCTTAACACACGCTAGTTTTCATGTGAATACATACTGGGCTTGATAATTACAAATAACCAGATTGTAATAAAACTACTGATTTGTTTTCAGCGCGACTTTTGTAACAAACACTAATTTTAAAGTCAAAACATTCCTGGGCTTGATCAGAATGTAATAAGAAATATAAAAAGATCGGACAGAGAAAGTAGCATTCAAGGAGGACAGTCAACCACAAAACACAGAAACAAACATGCAAACAGACAAACAAGAATGCAAAAGTAATAATAAAAGCAAACGACATCACAAACACAAAAGGGTTGACAATAGGGCTACCGCCTTGGAACGGTCAGTGGCAAAGAAGGGGTTTAAACCGGTTCTAGGGTGCACCAAACCTGACACTTACCCTACTGTCATCCCATTAAAACAGGACAGTGTAAATAAAGAAATCCCCGCCATGATATAATCTCTAACCAACAAGGCAGCATCAATATAAGTAAAACACAAACATGCTCGTGTAAATATAATAAAAAAAACAATAGCCTAGAAAGCAACAATGAAGGTACTCAATGACTTGGCAGAAGCCAGAGCAACAAGAGAATAAAGCATTAAGGGCACGCCAAGAAAGATCATAGACTAACATCAAACGCCACCGTCCCAATGGGCTTTAGGTAGGCGTCATCATAGGGCGACTTTCTTAACACACGCGTGTGCTACTGTCAATAAATACTGGGCTTGATGGTGCCAAAAACCAGGAGGTAATACAACTACTGATTTAGTGTCAAGAAT
This sequence comes from Cyrtodaria siliqua, assembly GCA_037043455.1. Classification (NCBI taxonomy): domain Eukaryota; kingdom Metazoa; phylum Mollusca; class Bivalvia; order Adapedonta; family Hiatellidae; genus Cyrtodaria; species Cyrtodaria siliqua. The sequence goes on from JAWPHD010014529.1 coordinate 22,738, forward strand.
TTTGTGTTTTTGATGTTTAATTTGGTATTTTGTTTATCTTTAAAGTTGTTTCTATGTGTTTGTGGTTAACTGTCGTCCTTGAATGCTACTTTTGCTTTCAATTTCTATATCCATAATTGTAGTCGGGGCGACATTCTTAACAAAAGCTAGTGTTAATGTCAACTTTGCAGAATACAGTCTCTGTACTGCTCTAAAACTACCAATGTTAACCAACATCATCAGTTTGGTGTCTATACATCGTAAACTGTTTCGCCCCTTTCAAAACCCAAGACACTCTAGTATGGCGGGGCTACAGTGCTGATCAGGCACTGCATGTTGGTAGTTAGCACCAGCTCTTGCTGGAACAAATACTGGGCTTGATGATTCCGAACGACAGAATGTAATACAACTACTTATTTGTAGTCGGGGCGACTTTCTTAACAAACGCTAGTTTTAATGTCAATAAATACTGGAAAGGGGATCACTTGGAAGCAACACACACAAACAATAGCGAAACGTAGTAGACTTGGTTTTATTAAATCATACAGCATTTGAAATATTAAATAATATAGCATGTGAAATAAACATTAAAATCTGTGTGTGTGTGTGTGTGTGTGTGTGTGTGTGTTTGCACTTTAAACTATGTGAAACCCGTTAATCCTACGTATATAGACTCTGTCTACCTTAAAGGACACCATAACATATTATAGAATGTATATATTTTCCATCTACACAAATGGCATACCCTTCCCTGGCGTTGTATGTGGTACAGCTTAAGTATCTAGATTTGAATCAGAAATCGATATGTTTCGCTTTTCGCCTATCTTTAAGGTCTTTAATTAGACATTGCACCGTATAATTTGTGTTTACATTGGGAACATGTTTGTCTCCTGGAACGGAGAAGTAACGTTTGATTAATTGAATGTGGCCTTTCGATCCTATCATTTAGAGGAATGTGTTTTACTTAACGTGTACTTAGTACGGTTGTTGACGGATTGAAGACACTGCTGGTGATTCAACACGCGATCATTAAATGGTACAGCCTGTCTCACCAATGGGTTGGACGTCTTTTATGTGCAGGTTACTGCTTCAGTATATAAAATGGACGGTTTAGGTCCATGTCAACTAAAACAGGAATGTGATTGATTAAAATAAAACGTCTGAGAATCCAAGACTAATGTTCGCCGAAGTAAAGTCATGGATTTGATAAATATAATGACTGAAACAAAACAACTTGAGAATTCACACATGAATATATTTTCTTCAAAATGGAACTTTTAATTATGTTTCTAGTCATTTTTTAACAGTATGACTGTACACCTTGATATTTGGCGAATGAAAACGCAGAAGTCTATGTGTGTGTGTGTGTGTGTGTGTGTGTGTGTGTTTTGTGGGGCGAGACGGCAAAAACGACTAACATTTCATATCTAACCTATGAACAAAATTTACTACATGGTACATGGATGCAAGTTTCAGACAAGGTGTGCCATACATGTCTTCAAAATTAGGGAAATTAGGGTAGTCATAAATGCTATAATGTCTATGGAAAAACAAATTGATGTGTCTAACCTAGACATGTACTTCCTGCGTTTTTATATTTCTATTAGTCACTCTATCAGCAAGAGTTTTGAAACGAACTGTGAAATAAAACAATTGATGTTAAAATTAAAAAACAAAAAAATGATGTTAAAATCGTGTAATTTGTAACAGCACAAGATTTTGTGCAGTTTAACCATGATGTGTGTGATTTTGCGTGAAATACGGAGGTAGCTGTGATTTTCAGTATCCCTTAAGCAGCCGAAGTGCCATCAATGGATAATTGTCAATAGGTAATATATCTGAAGATTAGCGGTCACTTAGTAGCTGTTTTTACAGTTTAACTTACCGCATTAGGCTAAAATCTGAAAATATATCTTTACTGAAATTTTGATTTGGCGCCAGCCAAAAAATGTCTTACTTTGTCAGGCAACACACTTTCCGAAAGCCTGTATGCGATGATAGGTTTTGCATTTTGAAGATTATGGAAAACAGCATTTAGTTTTATTTTTCATTAAAAAATGTTCTTACGCATCATGTTTTCTTCATTAATGCAGATTTAATCATTAAGCTAAGGCATAAAACTGCAATGCCACACATTAAATAGGCTTCTCTTGAGATATAATGATGTATTCGAATGTCATTAAATACTATTCTATCGTGTAAGTCATAAATCACTGGTTGCTACACTAATGTGGGATTGTCTTAGTCTTCATCCTAGTCTCGGCCAGCCAGACCGTATCATGCATATGTATCGGTCTAGGCAGATTAGGCCAATTAAAGCGCCCACTAGCGATTAGCACAATTTGTTAGCGCGTTTTTTCACGCGCATAAAGTCGACGTTTGCGTGACTTCATGTTGTAGTTAAACGTACAACGTCAATTGTTGATGCATCAGTTAAACTTTTTAACGTCACTTGCTGCTTCTCATACGTGAAAAATAAGAACTTATTATTAAATTAACTTAAAAAGATGTATTTTGAAAGTCTCGTTGAATCTCTCAAAATCTCTCCAAAATCGCCCAAAACGAGAGGGCGATTTTAAACGTCCTATTTTCCCCAGGCCCTGGTTCTGGATCCGTGAAGCATAGCGTAACGAAGAAATCAGAAGCGGGCCGGGTGACCGAGGCTATCTTTCATCCATAACTTCTATTGTGTCTGAGAATTCTTGCATATTTGTAGCATTTAATTACTATTTTGCACGAACATGTGGTCAATAGCCGTTTCTTGCCTACTGTGTTCACGGAAATGTTGGAATTTGAGAAAAAATAATTTCCTTCATAAAAAAACCCCAACACATTATGCGTTAGTGATTTTGAAGTCTGAACCCCACATTATATTTCGTTTCTGGTTTGAACACAAAATAATATGTCTAAACACTGGTCTGAACACTACATTATATTTCATTTCTGGTTTGGAACACAGAAGACTATGTCTGGAAACTTTATTTTCAAAATATATTAATTAATATGGCAATGTTTCTATTCGGTATAACGGGTCTAAAAATTAAATTCTGGATTTATATGGTGCAAAATGTGTTTTTGTGGTTTTGAAGTAGAATACCGCTTAAGCCGGTGCTAGGAGGCGTGAGAAGTGTTGCTTCCTACATTACCTCTCATGAACAGACTCAATAACACCGAGTTTGCTGCTTTACTCTCTTGGTTATGTTTTTGCTTCCAAGAATCTCACTTATCAGTATTAACTGAATGCATGAATTTAACCAAATGTGCGAAAGTCAGTCAGTTCGGTCAACCTTATTCCGTGGGTCACTTGGATATGCTCGATACATATTATGAAGAAATGTCGCGACTATTTTCTTTTGTCCGTGTCAACTAAACAAGACACCTTGTGATTGGTAAAACAAGGTCTAGGGAATCCGGGATTGATGTTTACCGAAGTGAAGTCGTGGATTGGATAAAAATAAAAACCACTTGAGCATTCACAAAAAATATTATGTTTTCAAAATGGGACATTTAATATATATTTGTGTAGTTATTGTTTCAAATTATGACTGATAAATAAATGTAGGTGCACTTTGACATTTGGCGGAAAAAAAATGCAGAACAGTGAAACGTTACTTATTACATGACATAAAGGCTATAATGTCAGTCTATGGGAAAATCAATAGTTGTCTCTGACCTTTTGCACATTTTCAAGCATCTAAATAAATCAAATGTCTACCAAACGTCTTCTGCTGTTCCATATTGTACTATTTCCAAAACTAGCGGTGTCCTGATAGTTTTGGTTTATAATGAAAACAATCATAATACTGTTTTTTCCTGCAGTAAAAATGGCGTAGTAATTTATATTGATACTTGTCTAATATTCCGTATACTGTGCGCAAAATAAGAATTTTAATAATGTACATGTGTTTTCCCTTTACTGAAATCCATTTATTTTTAAATTAAATAAAGAGCCCACATGACATAAATTGTGTTTCACTTTCCCTATAACAGCATGAAAAGAGTCGAAATTAATTAATTTGTTGGAAAGCAATCAAGATTACTTTGTGTCCCTCTAAAATAAAAGTATAATATTATATAATACTAAGAATCCTGCCATATTCGTCAGAGACAGTTAAGTAGATTTGCTCATGTTTGCTAAAGACTAACAACACAAATTGCAATATGCGCAATATGAAGAAAAAATGTTATTGACTTTTTTCATCATATATATACACATTTACAAATATACGGAATGTATTATGTGTTTCCCATCGGTACAGTGTGACTTATCTTCATCCATCGCTATATATAGTATAACCTAAGCTCATTTAGAAACGGAAATAGAGATTGAGTCTTGCCCGCTTTTAAGTTTGTTCAGACATTGCTCCGAAAATTCATTGTGGAATACGTTTGCTCCCGGGGATTGATAAGTAACTTCTACTATCTCAGTCATTGAAAGACATCGGCGTAGCTACTATTAGGCCATACAGTCCCGTGCCTATACATCAATTTGAAAAATGAAATATCCAAATATGCAATGAAAACTGAAGCCAGAGAGGGTTTGGTTTGAGGTTGGGATGGGGGAGTGTTACGGGTCAACATTTTTGATTATTTTATTTTACAGTGTAGGTAATTCAACTTGTCAAATGTTATTTCTCAAAAGTATTAAAAAATATATTTATTCAAATACGACACAAGTGCTCTGTCAGATATACGACCAACGCACCATTGCATAGCTAAGTTTATAAAAGGTGGAGCATGCCCCAGGGCCCCGTTGTTTGTCAGGCGTATATATGCATTTCTGGTAAGCTACCCACTGAAAGAAACATGTTTTATTCTTTACGTACTAAGTATGGATGTTGACGGTATTTGTTTGAATGAATGGTGTTTTACGTCATCTTTAGCACCTTGTAGGCCATATATGACGGTTTGTGGTAGTGGTAGAGGCAGACCAACCCACCTTTTCTGGATAGAGCCTGTACTGTATACCTCCTGCCATCCATAGGAATAGACACTTTCTCATGTATAAATTGATCTCCTAGTCGGTTTCGAACACGCAGTGGTGAGGGGCGAGAAGGTGTACAATGCAACGTCGTTAACCCCTCAATACTGATAATGCTGCAATGTGATTAAACACGCGACTCATGGAGCAGTCTGTCTCACTGCAGTATTACACTATGGGACAAAAATATATGACAAACGTTCGCTTTCTGCAAAACACAAAACACAAATGTGTTACATGTGTTATATGCATGCTATGCGTATCATCTTAAAACTGTGTTCGGAAATCGAATCTGACTGTTTTGCTCTCCTCTACGATCATTAATTGGACATTGCTCCGACAATGTATTATTTACATTTGAAACATGTGTGTCTCCCGGAATTGAGAAGTAATATCATGTCTGAGTAATTGCATGTAACCTCTTCGATCATTTAGAGAAGCTTGCTTTTTAGATTACGTGAGCGTAGTACGGGTGCTGACGGATTGAAGATACTGATAATGTAACACTGATTAAACAAGCGTTTTTCTTGGAACAATGTAACGAACGCTTTTTTATTTAAACGGAATGAGCAACACAGCAAAACAATCTCTGTTTTTGAGAGTTCTGAAAAAATTGGAAAAAGGTGAAAGAATTATCAAAATCGGATGATAAATAAAAAAGATATGACCATTTAAAGATTGTTCTAATACGAATATGGGAGCCGCCATTTTTAGAACTATGACGTCATAGTTCTTTATTACCATATATGGAATATTGATAAATATCATTTAAAACGAAGAAATCCACTGCAAATGAATGCACTTTTTTTACTGGTGATATAAATCATTATTGCCATTAAGTATTACATAATTTTCATACAGTTGCTGTCATTTTTTCCCTATAAATCAGTAAATTTTCATATTTATAAATATTCCATATATGGTCATTTAGAACCGTGATGTCATAGCTCTCAAAATGGCCGCTTCCATATCCGTTTCAACAGAAACTTCAAATGATCATATCTTCTTTGTTTATCATCCGATTTTGATAATTATTTCACCCTTATTCAAGTGTTTCAGAACTCAATAATAAAGATGGTTTGGCTGTGTCGCTACATTCCCTTTATTTAAGTAGCTCTCCCGCCACGGCAGCCAAATTTTACAACGTATGAACACCGTTTTTAAACTTACTGACGACAAGGTATATATATATAACTGACATATTTTGAGAATCCAATACATGAACGGCTTTAACCTGCCAGGTCAAACCCCAGAACTGGAGCTGCTTATTAAGAGTGACCAACTCATAATTCATTTTATGCATAATAAATCACGGGTATTTTAAGAACCTATACTTTTAATCAGCACATAACATTATTATTTGACCTGAACACCTGGACAACGTTTGGATGAACGATTTTGTAGTGTACTATTGCCGTTATTTTGGCGGGATAGTGCCTTTAAGATATGTGTTAGTGCTTCGGTAGGAAGGTAAGATACCTTATGCGAGAATGATTATCTTATGCCCCGTGTGGTTCCGGGGGCCCGTTTGGTTATGGGGCAAATAATAGGGTCACTGCAGTTGGAGGGGAAGGCGGAGGGGTAGAATCACTTCAAGTTCATTTTATTTTTTGTTCATGCTCATTAAAGGTCTTCATCATGACCCTTGCATTGTTTCAGGTGCCATCTCGCTAGAGCAGTGGCAGAAAAATTATAAGCGTAATCCAGCGTAAATGTCTACAATATAATGTTGAGCAACTCTGCATTTCAGTGGTGTGAGAAGGTTCTAGGCCCATATGTTATCTCAATGTACATGGAGGATGAGCCTGCCATGTTCATTTCTGTTAGGCGCCATATAACCGTTCATGTGTTGGTGCGCCTTAAAACCCAAAGTCAATTATTTTATACAGGTACCATATGTATTGCGGAGAGGTTACGAAACGTATGAATCTCACGTGTGTTGCTTCCCTTAGTGTCGTTTTAGACATTGCGCCGGAAATGCATTGTTTACACATAGCACATGTTCTCTTCCCGGAATTGATAAGTTACTTGATAATTGAATGCGATCACATATAAATCCTATCTTTAAGAAAATGATTTTTATTTCATATACGAGTTAAGGATGGCGACGGGAAAAGACATTGCTAATGTTGCAGTGTGATTAAACACACGACTCATGATGCAGTCAGTCTCACCAACATATTACATTATGGGTGCAATGCTTTTCTCCTATCATATTATTAAGGCACTGTTACCTGTTGGACAAACGTTTGTTTTCTGCAAAAAAATATATCTACAAACATATGTTACATGCACAGTATGCACAGAAACATTTGAAAAAAATGATACTGAAATGAAATACTGACTGTGTTGTTTTTCCCCATCTACACAACGTGGCATACACTTACCCGTTGTGTAATAAACTGAAGTAAAATCGGAAATCGAACTTGGCTATTTTGCTCGCCTTTACGGTATTTAATTAGACATTGGTCGGACAATGTATTATTTACATTTGGAACATGTGTGTGTCACGCAAATGAGAGGTAATGTTATATTTGATTAATTGCATGTGGCCTTTTCGATCCTATCCTTAAAAGAAACTTGCTTTCAGATTACGTGTGCTTAGTACGGGTGCTGACGAATTGAAGATATTGATAATGTTATACTCTAATTCAGTAAACAATCGGCTCATTGGACTGTGTATTGAACCGTTAGAAACAAGTCTGATTTCTTCGTATTGCCTCGGAAATAACAGTCGTCAAATGCTATGAGAGGCTATGAAAAATATTTGACAAACGTTCAAATTTAGTGAGGTTTGTTACACACTAGAACCTGGTTTAAAGCCCCTAGCGACCTTTTTTGCCACTGACCGTTCCAAGGCGGTAGCCATATTGTCAACCCTTGAGTGTTTGGGATGTCTTATCTTGCCTTTTTTATTCATCTTTATATATAGTTGTTCTTTGTTTCATTTTGTGTTTGTGGTTGACGGTCGTCCATAATACTACTTTTTCTGTTGGAATTTTATATCAATTTCTATTGATCGTATCTTTAAGATAATTGCTTTTATGTGTAACACGAATTAAGGGTGGTGACGAGAGAAGACACTGATAATGTTGCAATTCAAATTAACGCAAGGCTCACGGAGCAGTTTGTCTCACAAATGTATTGCATTATGGGACCAACCTTATTTCACTACTTATCAAATGGATAACGGAAGTTGTGACATATTTGACAAACGTTCGTTTTCTGCAAAAGTATCTACACAAATATGTTACAGGCATATCATGCGTAAAATCATCTGAAAAAAATGATACAGCAATGAAATATTGACAAGGGCGTAACGAAATTCATCCTAGCTTCCATAACACGTGCTGACATCACGGACTGGATTAAATGTTGTTTTCCCCATCTACACAACGTGGCATACGCTTTCCCGTTGTGTAATAAACTGAAGTAAAATCGGAAATCGAACCTGTCTGTTTTGCTCGCCTTTACGGTATTTAATTAGACATTGCTCCGAAAATGTATTACTTACGTGTGGACCATGTGTGTCTCACGGATTTGAGAGGTAACGTTATATTTCATTAATTGCATGTGACCTTTCGATCCTATCTTTTAGAGAAACATGCTTTTAGATTACATGTACTTAGTGCGCTTGCTGAGGAATTGAAGAGACTGATAATGTATTACGCTAATTAACCAAGCGACTCATTAAACTATGCATTGAATCTTTTAAAAATAATATTTGCTGCCGTGTTTGCTAGAGAATATAACCTGATGGACATATTGTTATGTACACTGTCCGGTTTTATTGGGATGACAATAAGGTAAGAGTGAGGTTTGGTTCACCTTAGTACCTGTTTTAAACTCCCAGCGGCCTTTTATGTCATTGTCCATTTCTAGGCGGTATCTCTATTGTAAACCCTTTTGTGTTTGTGATGTCATATCTGGCCTTTTATTCATCTTTGTAATTATTGCTAGTTTCTATGCGTGTTTTTGGTTGACTGTGGTCCTTGAATGCTACATTTCTTGTTCGACTTTTATTTCTACTTTTCCTCTTCGTAGTGCATCGGATCTTATGCTATATGAATAAGGAAGAGGATATGACAAATATTTATCAAACGTTGAAATATATTTGCTCATTTATTGCATGCTAAATAATAAAACAACAAACACATAATCAATCCCACCCCACAACCCCGCCAAAAAAAAACAACAACATAAAAGGACACAACAAAAAAAGAAACAAAACAAAGAAAACATAAGAAAAGAACAGATGAAACACACAAAAAACAAACGCAAATTGAAGTTCGAAAACTATACGCAATTCATGCTACGTAATGTAATTATGAATGTGTTGTCCCACCGAGACAATGTATACTAAATCCTTCGCTATATATAGTACAGCTGACATAACGAGAACGGAAATATAATCCTAATTTCATGCTGCCCTTAATGTAATAATAGACAGTGCGCCGGAAATGCATTGTTTACACGTAGAACATGTTGACTTCCCGGAATGGATAAGTTACTTGATTAAATGAATGCGATTTCCTCGATCTTCTCTTTAAAATAAGGGTATTCATTTGATACATGAAGAACGAAAGGTGACGGAAAAGGTCACTGATAATGTTGCAATGCGATTAAGCACACGACTCCTGTTGCAGTCTGTCTCACCAATGTATTACATACAGTCTGTCTCACTAATGTATTACATTATGGTAGCAATGCCTATCGCATATCATATGCATATAGTACATTTACCTGTTTGTCAAGCGTTCGTTTTCTTTTCTGCAATATATATCTATACATATGTGTTATATGCATACTACGCATATCATTTGAAAAACAAAAACAAAACAAAACTGATACTGAAATTATATATTGACTGTGTTTGTAGTGAAATGTTCTACCTTCCACAAAACGTGATAACATCAAGTGTTTTTTCCATCTACACAATGTGGCATCCCTTTGGTGTGTAATAAACTGAAGTAAAATCGAAAATCGAACCTGGCTGTTTTGCTTGGTTCTACAGATTTAATTAGATATCGCTCCGACAATGTATTATTTACATTTGGAACATGTGTGTCTCACGCAATTGGAAGGTATCGTTATATTTGATTATTTGCATGTTGCCTTTTCGATCCTATCCGTTAGAGACACTTGCTATCAGATTACGTGTGCTTAGTACTGGTGCTGACGAATTGAAGAGATTGATAATGTAACACTCTAATTCAGTAAACAAGCGGCTCATTGAACAGTGTATTGAACCTTTCAAAACAAGTCTGATTTCTTCCTATTGCGTCGGAAATAACACAGTCGTCAAATGCTTATCTTATACCATGTGTATAAGGGAGAGGCTATGAAACATATTTGCCAAACGTTCAAATTGAGTGAGGTTTGTTGCACCCTAGAACCTGGTTTAAAACCCCAGCGACTTTTTTTGCCACTGACCGTTCCAAGGCGGTAGCCATATTGTCAAACATTGTATGTTTGGGATGTCTTATCTTGCCTTTTTATTCATCTTATATATGGTTGTTCTTTGTTTTATTGTGTGTTTGTGGTTGACGGTCGTCCTTAAATACTACTTTTCTCTGTTGGAATTTTATATCAGTTTCTATAGATCGTATCTTTAAAATAATTGCTTTTATGTGTAACACGAATTAACGGTGGTGACGAGAGAAGACACTGATAATGTTGCAATTCAAATTAACGCAAGGCTCACAGAGCAGTTTGTCTCACAAATGTATTGCATTATGGGACCAACCTTATTTTCCGTCTTATCAACTGGATAAGGGAAGTTGTGACATATTTGACAAACGTTCGTTTTCTGCAAAAGTATCTACACAATATGTTACAGGCATATTATGCGCAAAATCATCTGAAAAACTGATACTGCAATGAAATACTGACAAGGGCGTAACGAAATTCAACCTACGGTCACGGACTGGATCAAATATTGTTTTCCCCATCTACACAACGTGGCATACGCTTTCCCGTTGTTGTGTAATAAACTGAAGTAGAATCGGAAATCGAACCTGGCTGTTTTGCTCGCCTTTACGGTATTTAATTAGACATTGCTCCGACAATATATTATTTACGTGTGGAACATGTGTGTCTCACGGAATTGAGAGGTAACGTTATATTTCCTTAATTGCATGTGACCTTTCGATCCTATCTTTTAGGTTGCGGTATCCTAAATATAGCATGGACTTGGCCACGCCCCTTTCCAGGAGTGACCTCAGCCAGAAGTGAAAGGTCACAAAAATTAAAACATGCCAGATAAATATTTCAAAATACATTTTCAGAGTTGTTAATTAATTAATAAATAACATTTATTAAAATGAGAGCATTTATTTTTACCAAATGTATTTTTTAAACATGAAATTGTGAGATTAACCCCCACTCAAAAACAGGTAAATATTTACTGCGGTTTTGCATGTAAACAAATATGGCGGCCCCCATGGAAAGTTCTGTAGGGGAAACATGCTGAATTTTAACTTTCAGCACATTGGACTTGGACTTACCTTGAAAATAAGACACATCTTTTTGAATTTGTATGTTTATTTTTATTTTTTATCTTCGGAAAAGCTTGCATTTTGGCCTATGGGAAAGCAGTTATTGTACCGCAAACTAAATGCAGAATGAAAACATGGTCAACAATTTGGCCAGCAGTCTTAAAATTATTGCTGTATTTCATGTGGAATTTGAATTAAAATCTGAATGGATGACTTATAGTGATCAACAGACATACTGATGCATGAAAAAAAAAACTCAACATGAAATGAGCACGTTTGAAGGTAAGGGGTGCTATATTGTACTTATACTGCAGAAAATATACATAGACTTTGGTATTGAAGAGTGTACATTGGTACGCATGTACGCCTATCGCATAGCTACATATCCCAAACATGTGCATGTTATATCAGTTATGTTGTTTCAGAGCTTAGCAATGATTCCTCTTGGCGGGTGGGTTCGTCATGTTAGATTATATCACAAATGTCGACTTGCCGGGCCGGGCCAAAAATCGGAAAAAAAAACTCGTGATCTCGCCTGAAATCACACCATTGTATTTTTTTTTCTATTCTGACGAGTACGTTTTTTGTCTATTATTATGCCAGTTATTTTACATGCAGTCTTTTTTGGGGTTTTTAGTTTTTTTAAAGAAATATGAAAATAATGCCTGCTATAATGTGTATGCGTGTACCGTAAATGGTTGCTCGACAGCCTTATGAGCATCTTTTTGGCCTTTTTTACAACTTGGTATTCTTTTTACATTTTCTTGTAAAATAACTTTACATGAATTAACATGAATTTACATTAAATATGAATTTACATGAATTATTACATGAATTTCCATTAATTACTACATGAATTTACATGAAATTCTACATGCATTTACATTAGATTCTCTCATTACACTATGAGATTGTCCACGAGAACTGTGTCTTATGTTGGAAACAATGTTTCCCTGATATCTCGCATTAATCGTACACATTTTATTTACTAAATGGGACCTTTTTCACATAAAAATTCAAGGAAAGAATAAGAGCGATACTCGATCAAAACTGTTATTTGTTTTCCTAATAAGATGATCTGAAAGCGCGCAAAACTACACACACATTTGTTTTCCGATGAATTATCTTTTACTGGTTTACGTGGCGTTACTTGGCGTTACTTGGCATAACTTTAATTTGATTTGTTTTATGCAATTTTTCTTCTTTATGTCCAGCATTTTGAAGTTATATTTATTTTATTATGCAATGGTAAAACTGTTCTATTTCCAGAGCTCAAGCAACAAATGTCTTGTTCCATTGACACCGTCAGTTATTTAGCATGAGGCATCTCGAAGACTTTTCCGGGACGCGTTACTGTGTGTGCTACTGTGTTTGGCATACATGGACCAGCAAAGCCTACAGCATTTGGTAAGTGATTTTTAGAAATGTACCTTGCTTTGTTTATCATTTATTAAACATCTCAATCAATGGGCATTATGTATACTAAGAGTCTTAAAATATATTTGATTTTTAAGTGGTGGTTTTACCCAATTGCTTGCTTGCTTGCTTATTTGCTTGATGCTTTAGCAAGCAAATAAGCAAATAAGAAATTAAGCAAGCAAGCAAGCAAGCAAGCAAACAAACAAACAAACAAACAAACAAACAAATAAACAAATAAACAAACAAACAGGCAGGCAGGCAACATTTCTAAAATGCCACTATATTGTTTTATTCCATTTGACGTAGAATTTGACCGCATTGTTGAAAATCGCACCGCGAGTAAATGTCGAAAAGCAAAAAGTCCTTATAGCACAACTGTCTGTCTGTCTGTCTGTCTCTTGGTTGTAACAAATGCTTTATTAAACTGTAATTTGTAGATACATTGACACAAAAAAGACTAGGAACTTGAAACATGTTTTGCTGGTACCTTATTACTATTTAAAGTCAAATTATACTCAAAAACAGTGTTTACTAATGGGGGTGGGTGGGGGTAAAAAAAGCAGTCAGATGTGCATATAAACAGGATTATGTTCGAAATAAGTGGCAGACAGTGTATAGTATGACACATGGAACTATGCAACTACCTCAGTAAAATATCTGGCATAAAATATTTGACGAACTGATGAAATCATAATTTTTTTTTTTTTTTTTTCGGAAACGGGTTTTATTGTCTCGACTGAAAAATTGTGGTAAATTAAAAATAAAAGAAAACATGCACAATTGTGTACACTACAAGCTTTCTTTTTTCCATGAGTGCTTGTATATGACTACTGTTAGTAACAGTAATGCTCATTGTTCAATAAATTGGAAAATACAACCCGGTATAGGTTGCGGTATCCTAAATATAGCATGGACTTGGCCACGCTCCTTTCCAGGAGTGACCTCAGCCAGAAGTGAAAGGTCACAAAAATTAAAACATGCCAGATAAATGTTTCAAAATACATTTTCAGAGTTGTTAATTAATTAATAAATAACATTTATTAAAATGAGAGCATTTATTTTTACCAAATGTATTTTTTAAACATGAAATTGTGAGATTAACCCCCGCACAAAAACAGGTAACTTATTTACTGCGGTTTTGCATGTAAACAAATATGGCGGCCCCCATGGAAAGTTCTGTAGAGGAAACATGCTGAATTTTAACTTTCAGCACATTGGACTTGGACTTACCTTGAAAATAAGACACATCTTTTTGAATTTGTACGTTTATTTTTATTTTTTATCTTCGGAAAAGCTTGCATTGTGGCCTATGGGAAAGCAATTAGTGTACCGCAACCTTTAGAGAAACTTGCTTTTAGATTACATGTACTTAGTGCGCTTGCTGAGGAATTGAAGAGCTGATAATGTATTACGCTAATTAAACAAGCGACTCATTGAACTATGCATTGACTCTTTTAAAAAAAAAAATTGATGCCGTGTTTGTTAGAGAATATTACCTGATGGACATATTGTTATGTACACTGCCCCGTTTTATTGGGATGACAATAAGGTAAGAGTGAGGTTTGGTTCACCCTAGTACCTGGTTTAAACTCCCAGCGGCCTTTTTTGTCACTGTCCATTCCTAGGCGGTAGCTCTATTGTAAACCCTTTTATGTTTGTGATGTCATATCTTGCCTTTTATTCATCTTTGTAATTATTGCTAGTTTCTATGCGTGTTTTTGGTTGACTGTGGTCCTTGAATGGTACATTTCTTGTTCGACTTTTATATCCACTTATTTTCTTCTTCGTAGTGAATCGGATCTTAAGCTATATGAAGGAAGTGGATATGACAAATATTTGTCAACCGTTGAAATAGAGTTGCTAAAAAATAAAACAACAAACACAAGATCAAAAAAACCCTCAAAAAAAAACAAAAAAAAGGACACAATAAAAAAGAAACAAAACAAAGAAAACAAAAGAAAAGAACAGATGAAACACACAAAAAAAAACACGCAAATTGAAGTACGAAAACTATACGCAATTCATGCTACGGAATGTAATTATGAATGTGTTGTCCCACCGAGACAATGTATACTAAATCCTTCGCTATATATAGTACAGCCGACATATCTCGTAAAGAAACGGAAATATAATCTGAATTTCATGCTGCCCTTAATGTAATAATAGACACTGCGCCGGAAATGCATTGTTTACACGTAGAACATGTTGACTTCCCGGAATTGATAAGTTACTTGATTAAATGAATGCGATTTTCTCGATCTTCTATTTAAAATAATGGTATTCATATGATACATGAAGAACGGATGGTGACGGAAAAAAACACTACTGATACTGTTGCAATGCGATTAAGCACACGACTCCTGTTGCAGTCTGTCTCCACATGTATTACATTATGGGAGCAATGCTTATCTCATATCAGATGAGTATAGGACATTTACCTGTTGGTCAAACGTTCGTTTTCTTCTGCAATAAATAACTACACATATGTGATTATATGCATAATACACATATCATTTGAAAAACAAAAACAAAACAAAGCTGATACTGAAATTATATATTGACTGTGTGTGTAACGACATGTAACCTACCTTCCACAAAACGTGATAACATCAAGTGTTTTCTCCCCATCTACACAATGTGGCATCCCTTTGGTGTGTAATTAACTGAAGTAAAATCGGAAATCGAACCTGGTTGTTTTGCTTGGTTCTACTGTATTTAATTAGACATCGCTCCGACAATGTATTATTTACATTTGGAACATGTGTGTCTCACGGAATTGAAAGGTAACGTTATATTTGATTAATTGCATGTGGCCTTTTCGATCCTATCCTTTAGAGAAACTTGCTTTTATATACGTGTACTTAGCACGGGTGCTGACGAATTGAAGAGATTGATAATGTAATACTCTAATTAAACAAGCGGCTAATTGAACCTTTCAAAAACAAGTTTTCTGAAATAACACAGTCGTCAAATGTTTATCTTACACCATGTGTATAAGGGAAAGGCTATGAAAAATATTTGTCAAATGTTCAAATAGACCTGTTAATTTTTTGTACACACAAAAACAAAACAAAAAAACAAGAACAAAAAACCCGTAAATTGAAGAATGTAAAATATACGCAACACCTGCTACGGAATGTATTTATTGTGTTTTCCCACCAGTACAATGTGAAATATACTTCATCCGTCGCTGAAGTAGCTCATTTAGAAACGGAAATAGAATCTGACATTGGTTGGTTCCCTTTACGTATATTTCAGACAGTGTGCCGGAAATGCATTGTTTATACACGTAAAAAGTGTTCGATTTTCGGAATTGATAAGTACATTTAATAATTGAATGTCTTGTTGCTCTGGCTTCTGCCAAGTCATTGAGTACTTACTTTGTGGCTTCTAGGCGTCTGTGTTTTTATATTTTATATACATGATCATTTAAGTGTTTTGCTTATATTGCATATTAATGCTGCCTTGTTTGTATAAGACTATAACTATGCGGGAATATCTTTATTTACATTGTCTTGTTAATTGGGATGACACTAGGTTAAAGGTAAAATTTTATGCACCCTAGAACCTGGTTTAACCCCACCCGCCCCACCCCCAGCGGCCTTTTTTGCCACCGACCTTTCCAAGGCGGTAGCCATAATGTCAACCCTTGTTTGTTTGTGATGTCTTATCTTGCCTTTTATTTATCTTTATATATAGTTGTTCTTTGTTTCATTGTGTGTCGTCTTTGAATGCTACTTTCCCTGTTGGAATTGTATATCTACTTTTCTTGATCGTATCTTTAAAATAATTGCTTTTATTTGTAACACGAATTAAGGGTGGTGACACTGATGATGTTGCAATTCAATTTTGCGCACGACTCACGAAGCAGTTCGTCTCACCAATGTATTACATTATGGGACAAACCTTATTTCACGTCGTATCAAATGGATAAGTGAAGTTGTGACCTATTTAACACACGTTCGTTTTCTGAAAAAACATCTACACAAATTTGTTACACACACGTGCTGACATCAGGGACTGGAGCAAATGTTGTTTTCCCCCAATCTACAAAATACGCTTTCCCGTTGTTGTGTAATAAACTGAATTAAAAATCGAACCTGGCTGTTTTTGCTAGCCTTTACTTAATTAGACATTGCTCCGACAATGTATTATTTGGAACATGTGTATCTCATGGAATTGAGAGGTAATGTTATATTTGATATGTGTATCTCACGGATATTGAGAGGTAATGTTATATTTGATATACATTGCATTTGGCCTTTTCGGCATTCCTTTAGAGAAACTTTATTTATCTTTATTTACACTGTCCAGTTTATTGGGATGACAATAGAGTAAGAGTGAGGTTTGGTGCACTCTAGAACCTGCTTTAGACCTCCAGTGGCCTTTTTGCCACTGACCGTTCCAAGTGGGTAGCCCTATTGTCAACCCTTTTGTGTTTATGATATCTTATTTTGACTTTTATTCATCTTTAAAGATGTTCTTTGTTTCTGTGTGTGTTTGTGGTTGACTGTCGTCCGTGAATGCTAATTTTCCCGTTTCATTTGTGAGTTGTATTAAAACATATTTTTTTAAATTAGACAATGAAATTTCTGAATATTCGAAAATGAAACTATTGTCGTCATGAGGCAACGATTTTTATATCTACTTTTTCTTTTAGATACGTATACTTAGTGAGGGTGCTGACGCATTGAAGTCACTGATAATGTGCTAAAGCGACTCATGAAACAATGTATTAAATCTTTTAACCTTGAAACAATAATAGTGCAGCCTTGTTTGTTAGAGAATATAACCTGGCGAGAATATCTTTATTTACACTGTCCGGTTTTATTAGGATGACAGTAGGATAAGAGTGAGGTTTGGTGCACCATAGTACCTGGTTTAAACCCCCAGCGACCTTTTTAAGTTGGTAATGTCATATCTTGTCGTCTTTTATTCATCTTGGTAATTATTGCTAGTTTCTGTGCGTGTGTTTGGTTGACTGTGGTCCTTGACATCTACATTTCTTGTTAGACTTGTATATCTACTTTTGTCCGTAGTTCGTCGGATCTTAGGCCATATGAATAAGGGAGAGGCTATGAAAAACATTTGCCAAACGTTTGACAGTAGATTTGCTCATTTGTTTGCACACTAAAAAATAAAACAACAAACACATGGTAAAAACAAGAGCAACAAAAAACAGCAACAAACATACAAAAAATAACAACAACAAAAATCCAAAGAAAAACAAACACAAAATAAAACACAACAACAAAAAAAAACACAACACAAATCAACATCAACAAAAAACGCAAATTAGTATGACAACTATACGCAATATTTGCTACGGAATGTAATTATGAATTGTCCCACCGAGACAATGTGACATATATGTATACTTAATCCTTCGCTGTATATAGTACAGCTGACGTATCTCATTTAGAAAAAAATCGAATGTTAATTTCATGCTACCCTTTATGTTATTTTAATCAGTGTGTCTGGAATGCATTGTTTACACGTAGAACATGTTCACTTCCCGGAATTGGTAAGTTATTTGATTAAATGAATGCGATCTTCCCCATCTTCTCTTTAAATAATGGTTTTCATGTGATACATGAAGAACGGATGGTGACGGAAAAATTCACTGATAAAAATGTTGCAATGCGATTAAACATAAGACTCACGGGGTCTTTCTCACAAATGTTTTACACTATGGGAGCAATGCTTATCTCATATCATAAGAATTAGGAACTATGACCTATTTGACAAGGGTTCGTTTTCTGCACAAAAAAACATTAGGTGGTCTGAGTATTAACTTTCATACCCCACCGAACCTCTTCTCAAAGAAGCGAAAACGGGGTTGGCTAGGTTAGGAAATAAAACCTTAATTTCGGGTTAAAAAATTTCCATATAGTAAAATTAAAACATTTAATAGGTAATTTTAAGCAGGTTATCGCAATTTTTTTCAGTAAAAAGGTTTCTTAACATGTTTTATTGTCAATATACCCGTTATAAAATCCTGCTGATATAAGCTTTCCCATTGCTTAATGGAATTAAGGCGGAACCACTTAATGATAACAACAACAAAAAAACACACAAAAAACAACAACAACAAAAAACAAAAACCTATGTGTATCATCTGAAAAACTGATACTGAAATTAAATATTGACGGATTGTAAAGCCATTCAACCTACCTTCCACAACACGTGATGACATCATTGACAGTATCAAGTGTTTTTTCCCCACCTACACAACGTGGCATACGCTTCCAGGTGTTTGTGTAATAAACTGAAGTAAAATCGGAAATCAAACATGGCTGTTTTGTTCGCCTTTACGGTATTTAATTAGACATTGCTCCGACAATGTATTATTTACATTTGTAAAAATGCTTGACTGCCGAAATTAGAAGATTAATTGCCCGAGACCTTCCTTTTCCATCCCATCACTTTCAGAATCTTGTGTTTAGGTTACGTGTGCTTAGTACGGTTACTGGTGGATTAAAGGCACTGATGCATAGATCTGAATTAACAAAGGACTAATGTAACAATTTGTCTAGTCAATCACCAACAGCAACTACAAGGTTTTGTCTGTATGCACGGCAATATAACATCGGTATGGATGTACAATAACATTCGACACATGCTCATCTCATGTTATGTAAGTCCCTAGGTACTCTATTTGCCAAACCTTTAAATAAAACTACTCTGTTTCTTCAAACACAAATTTAAGGATGTACAGTAAATGCAACACCTGCTGCGGAATATATATACATTTTGTGCTTTCCCACCGATACTTTGTGACATAGGCTTTATCCGTCTTTATATATAGTACAGCTAAAGTGTCTCATTTAGAAACGGAAGTCGAATCTGATTGTTTTACTTTTCTTTAAGGACTAGACATTGCCAAGGACTAGACATCGCCAAGGACTAGACAACTAGACATTGCTAAGGACTAGACATAGCCAAGGACTAGACATTGCCAAGGACTAGACAATTAGACATTGTCAAGGACTAGACATTGCCAAGGACTAGACAACTAGACATTGCCAAGGACTAGACATTGCCATAAAGAAGAGCATGAGAGTGGACCTTTGGAAACGGCCGAACACGATAAATACGAAATATTGCAGGCGCTCGGTTTGATTGAGACTGTTCACGAACAGTCGTTTAATATGAAACATGCGTTGCTCACACGTGGTTCGTTTTTGCCTCCTGGAGTTGATAAGTAATTTATATAATATATCGGATTAACTGAATGTTACTTTCTCGATTCCGTCATTGAAAGTCTTGCTTTCCTTACTTTCCACAATCAGTACGGATGATGACAGAGTGAAAGTAACAGGAAATTTATCATTCACAGAGCGCAGTCAACCAAAAACATTAAAAGTAAACAACACTAACATGCATGTATAATAATATTAATCTAGAAGCGAAGTACGTGATACCACAAACTATGAAAGGGTCGACAACAGGGTTAGAGACTTAAAATGAGCAGTAGCAAACTGCCGCTGGGTTTTTAAACCATATAGATATTAGAAAATATAACATGTATACTTCACTAAAGTGCAGCATTAGAGTATTACAAAAACATTTGTAAAAATGGTTTTGGTGTTTTTCTATGTATGTTGAGTTGTAAAATGACGTCAGATAAGCTATTTTCTGTGAACTTATTGACATACTTTTAAAAAAAAGTAATTATATCTGATTATTAGTTTTATAAACTAGAAAATGTGTGTACATAAAACAGATTAAATGTATAGTGAAAATCAATTGAAAAAACATGTTGTGTTGTAAGTTTTATCCCTGTTTTTCAATACATGCCGGCCATCTTGCAATTTGAATAGATCACCAACGTCAATAAACGATAAACTTCAGAGTGACCATGACACACATTTTTTTTATATAACATGTCTAGTTCTATAACGCCACCTTACCCTCTATTTAATGTTTGAATTCAAACTTTCGATTTTTCTACGGGCTATTTAACATGTTTAAAACATTATAGTTTAGACGTGAAGTCCGACGGGCTTCTCGCTAACTTTAAACTAGCTAATGTTTTTCATTCCTCATAGAAAGATCGAAGTGTCAAATTCAATCCTTATATTTACATTATGTATGTTCTATCTGGTTTTTTTTCAGACTTTAATAATGTAAATACGTTTTCATGTGTGCTAAACATACACTAATCAAATTTTATAATCGGTCACCCAGGTTTTTTGAAAATAACAAGAATACTAAAGTCTGGAAATCACCGAAACACATACCAATATTTATTAAGTTTATCAACAATGTAATCTGAAAATAACTTTTTTCAGATTACATTGTTGATAAACTTAATAAAATATTGGCATGGGTATCGCTGATCTCCAGTTTTTAGTATTCGTGTTATTTTCAAAAAAGCTGGACGACTAATTATAAAAGTTGTGTAGTGCAGTGCTTAAAGCTCGACTAATTATAAAAGTTGTGTAGTGCAGTGCTTAAAGCTGTAATACGTACTGTTGGAACGTTGTCAACATTGCACGCTTTTTTTTTAAATAGCAACTTTCGGCAATGAGCACGAGATACTTTCAGACGATATTACGCCATTCAAACAAAACAAGTTCACCAGACGAATTAACTGCACATTAAGTTAGCTCCGCTCCAAAAGCAAACGTTTTTCAATGGGAATTGAGGCGCAATAAGACGCAATTGTTTATTGAAGGCGTGTGCAGTAACAATTTAAATATTTAACCTTGAAAATCGCTCTATTAATAAATAAAACACAACGCTGTTAACTGAAAGCCAGGCATTGTGATTAAACACGTGACCCCTGGAACAACCCAGTACACGATTATATTTCACTAATTGAATTGATTAACATTTAGAATAACCCTAAACTTAACTAAGATTATTTCTCCATCGACTAGAAATAGAAACAGGAAGATAGATTAAGCCACTTACAATAATAGAGAAGAAAGACATTGTCAACTTTGTAATATCTTGGAAGATAAATATCATCATTTTGTATTGCCGAATGCCCTTTATATTATGAAATTCAATATAGATGTGAACTTATAGATAAGTATTTTTGAAAACGACCAAATGTTTCTAAATTTATTCAGCTTCTTTTGCAGAAAATAATAAAATAAATAAAAATTGATCCAAATTCATTTCTAAGAGCTTTAAGAAACGTTATCATACATAATATGATAAATAATCCACTTTTCTCCACTCTTAATACTCTAAATACTTAAAGTACAATTTCAAACAGAATTCTCAATTATTTCATTAATTATCTCAATTGACGTTTTTCTCCCTCTCTACATGTTTTACTCCTTATACGATTATTAAATGATATTTTAACAGTTATATGTATATTTGTTTATATCAACTCTGTGCATACTAATATATCGTCATATATCATATACATGTATTTATGTATGCAATGTTATTGGTGAACTCATGGGAAGAATTCCTATTGTTTGAAATAATATATGTACACTGAACAAAATTTCTAAGTATCAACTTTTGTATCTTAACTAATTTTCTTATTTTAAATATATTTTAGAATAGATATATGATAAGTATTTTGTTTTGACTCATTTTTTGTTTAAATTGTTACATCTTTTGAGAGTTAGCCTCCCTCTATATGAAAACATGAAATGTGCTGATAAAACACATAACACGAGTCAAAGATCGCTTAAAGATATAAAATTCTTAAAATTGGTATGAAATAATAGAAAAAAACATAATTTGACCCATTTATCGCAGATTTTCCGTCTATAAAAAAATGAAATATGGATAATCTTAAATTACCTCCTTTTAAATTGAATATTGTTTGAAATTCAATTAACTGTAATTCAGCGGTAACATTAAATATTTCGAAAATTTCTTTTGCAAACGCATTTGTAGTGGTAAAACATGATGTCAAAATAATTTTTACTGGCATATTTTAGAATTAGGAACATCGAAAGCTTCACTAATTTGAAGTACTTAATAAAATCCTATATACCCAGTTGTATAAGTGTTATAACTTATTTCTAAGAAAACACATTGACTTAAAAGTTTTAAAATATGTTCATGCAATCAGAACAGACGATTTACACTCGTTATTTTGCAGTTTAACCGTATCTCTCTAATCAAGCTCAAAATACGCAAAACAATGAGAATATTATTGACATATTCTTAGGTTGGTACTTAGCAATTTGGTTTAGTGTATATTGATTCATCTCGAGATGCGTTCAAATATTTTAAGTTGTTTTTCAGTGTTATAAATATATCACGTGATATTGAATATATCACGTTATCAGGAATATATATTATCATTGAATAGAACGCATGGCTGTGAATCAGCACGTCGTGTGTAAGAGTCACGAGAACGGCTATACAGTAAATGATGTCATCGTTAAAGTTGATCGCTGACTACCTTAACTCGCCATGAGCTGGTAACCATGAAACTGTAAAATAATGACACGCTTATACAGCGGTATGCGATTTTTAGTATAGGAAATGAACCTTAAAGTAACTCGTTTAAAATCGGAAATCGAATCTGACTTTGTTTTGTACGGTAGCATATTTCTGCCACGAGATAGCTAGATAATTTATCGTGCATTTTTCGCGGTAATGTTACTTTTTCTCTTTAATTTTCAACAATTTTATCTAACAAAACTTGCTGCAATACTGCCCTCTTTCTGTCATCACGTTAACACAATAGTTAACGCGGTAAGAATTATCTTAAACATTTGAAATTTTGTTTTCGTAATAATTATGACTATTTATCAGAAAATTCACGTTACTATCCGTAAATATTTATAGTTAACTCAATAATAGTATTTAGCCCGAAACCAGAACTATCATGATCAGTAGTATCGCGGTATTTAACAAGATAACTCAGAGATTTTCGTGAAAATTCAATTGCTATCTCGAAGAAAGCGGGTAACGCGATAAGAATCCAGAATCATAATGGCAGAAGTGGGCATTAACGTGGCATTTAACATGATAACAAAAATAATTTGAAATAATTTTATCTTACACATTTTATAAGATTTTCGCGAAAATTCATTATTATCTCGAAAAATACATGGTACTATCTCGAAATAATCATGATAATTATCTAGCTATCTCGTGGCAGAAATATGCCACCATAGTTTTGCTCTCCTTTACGGTCTTAAATTATAAATTGCCCCGAACGTGTATTATTTACATTTGGAACAAGTTTTCTTCCAGAACCGAAAAATAACCTTACTTTTGATTAATTGAATGTGGCCTTCTGGATCCTATCGTTTAGAGAAACTTGCTTTTATGTGTATTTAGTACGGGTGCTGACGGATAGAAGACACTGCTATAGTGTTACAAGCTCATTAAAGTTCTCCGGCCATGTTTTGTCTCATGAACATGTTTATGTTTATTTAAATCGAAATCAATACACAACAATAGATATTTACAATTCACACATTGCAATATCTGTGAAAAGCGAGAATACGATTTTATTTAATGACGTAGAAAAAATTAATCCACAGGTAAATGTATTTATCAATTATCTGGCAATAGTTTTACAGATATACAATTCAGATTTGGCTCTCCAAGTAGCGGTTTTAAATATATGTTTCTCTCAGGAACTATCAAGAAATGTTCATATGATGTTTAAGAGTTAAATCTGTTAATTGACTACAAAAAGGGTGGCATTGGGTGTTCATGAGATCGCTCTCATGAAGAATAGTAGAAACCAATCAGATTGCAGATAGTAACAATTGTTCCATATACTACTGATACACATTTTCGGTGCAACTACAATTCCGCTGAACGCTATGCTCGTTTCCTGACAAGATGTACACAGCTGCCATGTTCGTCCATATACATGCCATGTACGTCCATATACACGGGAGTCGTGTACGTCTATACACCACACGGCAGTTTGTATGTTACTTTCAAAATACGTTTCTATACACGGCAGCCACATATGTACACGACTTATGTAGATATTTGTGTTTGTTGATTCCAGTGGATATAATTTTCTTTGTGTTTGTTGATTCCAATGGATATAATTTTCAGTACTTATTGACAATCTTGTGTGGAGGCCATACAATGTCGCCCAACTACACATCTGTAGTGGTATTATCCTTTCGGGTCATCAAGCCAAATCTTAATGGATTTAGAGTAGAATATCCCTTCAGCCGGTGCTGGTGGGCGTGAGAGGTGTTGCAAATTATATTACCTCTCATGAACAGACTCAATAACCGAGTATGCTGCTTCTGTCTCTTGTTTGTGTTTGTTTCTTCCAAGGGATCTAATTTTCCGTATTTATTTAAACAGTGTAACGCAGCAGTGTGCAGCAATTCCCCGCTACTCATCGCCACTAATGACAGACAGATAATGTGTTTATACCTTATTAATAAGGAAGTTGTAACGACGTGACTCAGTACATGTGTGTGGTTAATATCGAACACCATCTCATTCGGTTAGAGCGTCTTGCTATCAGGCTCACTTTTTTAAAAACTTGATTATATATCGAATTTAAACAACAACAACAACAACAACAACAACAACAACAACAACAACAACAACAACAACAAAAAACAACAACAATAACACGCGTTAGGTCTTCACACTTTGTATTAAATATCTAAATATCAGAAAAGTCACCTCAAGCCATATCTCTGTGGCTTTAAAGTGGAATACCGCGTAATCCAGTGCTAGTGGGCGTGAGCGGTGTTGCATCTTATATCATGTCTCATGAACTATTGTTTGTGTTTGTTGATTCCAAGGGATCCCCTTTTCAGTATTTATTGACATTCACACTAGCGTTTGTTTAGTGCTGTAAAAAGTCGACCCGGCAATAAATCAGTAGTGTGTGTTGTGAGACACGGCTAGGTAAAGATGAACAATAAGAATTGTGCATTGCTTGTGCAGCTCTGGGGCCAGAGAATTTTAGGTCCATTCTGAATAGTTTTATCTTGAAGTAAACCTGAAATATTATTTCCTTCTGACACCCCTGTCCCCTTTTTTTATGTAGGTGCATCATAATACCTCATTCAAATCAATATTGTATTAACCGATCAGATATTGTTTTTGTTTTTAAACGTTTGTGGAAGTTCCTTATATGTTAACTTCCTCAGTAAGAAACTACTCTGCCTTACTTTTCGTACACGCAATTACTCCACATTCCTTTATGTGCAAACTACAATGCCATTCATTTACTTTCAAATGCCACAGCACGATTCTTAACCTCAAATGTTTTTTTAAAATATACCTTTTCAATATATGGTTTTATTATGTAAGCTAAAACCATCCATTAGTTAGCACTTTACCAACAGGTATGCGATAGTGTATTGTACTATTAAAGTGTACAATACAAACGTGAGATAGTATTGTACTGGGTTCGTGATCTGGTATGCGGTTCAACAACTGAGCGCAGTATTTTACTGGCTGCGGTTCAATAACTCGGTGGGTATACAGAGTTAGCTACATTGTTAATACTCGTACATGTGACACGACTTTGACTAAATATAGAAAACCAATGACACATGAAAGCCCATTCGTTTATATACTCGAGTTTATATACCCCGGCATAGTCATTGTATAGGGATAAATGGCAAATATGGAAAACAGTGAAAAGGTATGTAATTCTTATATAATTAAACTGTGAATTAGTATTGTTATTTTTATTGTTATAGGCTTTAGGTGTCTCGTAAAAGCAGGGAGTACGTTATAGGGAGGAGAAACGGGCTCGTTTTGCAGATTTATGTTGTCGCGCATGTGTTTCACTACTCCGTGAAAATGACTACTTCCTGTTGTTTTGCGAGTGTGTGAAAAACAGCAAATTCTTATAAATTATTACACTTACAAACTCAATAAAGGTGCTAAATGTAAACATAAGTATTATTTATTCACATTGTGTCCTCTGATACAGAGCGTGTATTTGTTTGCATGTTTAAAAGCACATTTTACCAGACGGTTCCGTGTAACAAAGATGGCGCCACTCTGCGCCAAATAAAAAATGGTGACAGTGTATAGCTATTGCAAACGAGATACGAGACTACGGGTTATTTAGGCATTAATAATAACAAAAAGTGAATAGTAAACATATTTATCTTTGTAAAGAAGGTAATTTCATGGTGGTGATTATAAGACAAAGCCTAAAAAGAGGTGATGAAAATGTGCCTTTTGAGATATCAGCTAAATTTTTCATTTTATAGAATTAAAAATAGTGTGGAGCTATTGCAAACGAGATACGAAGTATGGGTTATATTAGGCATTACTAATAACAAAAAGTGAATAGTAGACATATTTATCTTTGTCAAGAATGTAATTTCGTGATGTTGATTATAACAGAAAGCCGTAAAAAGTGGCTGTAAAAACTGCCTAATTTGAGATGTTGGCTGAAATTTTAACTTTTCAAATGTGACGAGCTTACGATCGATTTACCTGTATCGATAAAATAGTAAATGGCGGCGTTCTTGCGCGACAACATAAATCGATAAACTAGAGCGTTTATGAACCCGTTTCTCCTCCCTATAACGTACTCCCTGGTAAAAGAGAGTAACATGCCATGATATTTAAAGTGAGCCTACTGTATTATTTTCATGTCAGATTCGATTATTTTAGCCATTTCTTAAAGGAACACAGCTTGATTTTTTAAAAACTAGCGGCGTCCAGTTAGTTTTTCTACATAAATTGCATTTGTTCAATCATTAATGTTAATTATAAGAATTGTATTAAGCCATTTGTTTTCGCAGATTATTCATTTTTTATATTATTGCACCAATACTATATTAAAACTTATAGTATAATAAGACGAAATAGTGAATACTTAAACTCAGAATTATTAATTATTTGAGTATGTCTTGCATATTAATAATGGTTGGTTATATCTGTTATATTGCACCAATAATGTATTTAACATTTACGCATATGGTAGAATTATGAAAACGGAGTGAAAACTCCAATTTAATGACTTTTTTTTAATTACATGCATGCAGGGTTAAAGAAAAAATGATACTGGGCAAACAAAAGCAATGTTTTATCTTTAAAGGGACACATGGCAATCTTGAAGTTTATACCAAGCGTTAAAATTAGCACCTCGATTTATAAGTCTAGTATTAAATATATTTTTTTTAGTTATTTTACCAAATGTTTAAATATAGTATTGGTGCAATATAATCAACAGTTAGTAATATGTTTAAACAATTTACTTTGAATTATTCTAATAATTAATAGATTACAAATATGCAAGTTATGTAGAAAAACTAACGGAACGCTGTTAGTTTTAAAACAAATCAAGATTGGCTTGTATCCCTTTAAGTTGCACACGTGGACTGTTCTTTCCTTGAATTAAGACCATTTTATTTATTTAACAATTTTTTTTTTTGGTGAAAATGACTGATCAGCAGACGGATATTGTACACCCAGTTACTCGCAGGCTGATCTGGGTTTACAATGGACGCAAAGGCTATTATAATCGTGCTTAGCGGGTTAAGGGTTAAACTGTGTTTGAGCAATTTTAATGTTTGAGACATATTTTAATATTGTCATGTGTTCCTTTAAGAAAACAGAACAGAACAACAGAACAGAATAATCAAGAGATTGCATGCCGTTTGTTTGGTTAATAGTGTTATTTAAATCAGCCATGCAGTTGGTACACTATTTTGGTTCAAGTAGTTATCCCGCCAAGAACAGTCAATTTTTACAACATACTAATAACGAGCTATATATATACACATCATATGTACACCGTTTCAAACATATTAATAACGAGCTTTATATATATAATTTACATATTTTGAGAATCCAAACTGTATAGACACAATCTAAACGCTTTTTAACCAGCCAAGCCAAACCCCAAAACTGCAGCGTCGAATTAAGAGTTACCAACTCATAATTAATTTTACGCATATTTAATCCCTGGTATTTTAAGAACCCGTTAATAAACCTATACTTTTAATCTGTACATATACATTATTATATGGCCTGAACACCTGGATAGAGTTAAATTGATAAACGGTTTAGTAGTGTAATTGTGTCGTTACTTGGCGGGTTAGTTTCTTTAAGTCGATAGTTTAATAGAGGGTTATATATGAGTGACTGAGTGTTATTGTCTGTAATAAACAAGTTGGGCGCAATGACGATACACAGCTTTTTATTAAAGTAAAAAATACACAGTCACATATGTAAGATTATATTTATCACATAAAACTCATTTGACATGAACGTTTCACTTTACTGTTGTCAATTTGTGCCAATTATTAAGAGAAATCATGACTTTAGATTACGTAAGCTATTTTACGCGATTGTAAAGCATTCACAACACAATAAGGACACCCAAATTAGAACAAATTAGTAGTGTAAGATATATGAGCTAACCTCTGCGTAGTTATGCGTATTGTATGTTATATGACTTCTAAGAAGTATATGTCTCTGCGTATGGTAAGATATATGATCTCTGCCTAGTAAATGACATCTGGGTAGCTCGAAGTAGTGTCGGAGCTATGACCTCTGCGTAGTAAATGATATATGCGTAGCTCGAAGTAGTGTCGGATCTATGACCTCTGCGTAGTAAATGACCTCAGCGTAGTGCAGGATCTATGCTCTCTGCATAGTATGTGACCTCTACGTGGTATATGATTATCTGTCATTTTGTTGATTAACACTTGACGTGATTTCACATTTCCGTTTGCAATTTCCATTCTTGCAGTGGCTGGTAGATACATGAAATATATTGTTACGCTTTACTAAATTTAGCAAAATTACAACAACTACTACCTCCAGGTATATTTTATGCTACATATTACGTTCTTATTTTGCTGTAAAGAACTCCTTTTCGATCAATTTACCACGCACGCACGCACGTACGCACGCACGCACGCACGCACGCACAATGGAAGAACTTCGTTTTGACTCAACTTCTAAATTAATATTTATAGTACACTCAATAGATAGGAATCGTATACAACCTTATGCAGTCTTTTGGGCTCTATGGTTTCGAACACACATTGTTAAATAATTTCATGATACATGTGGTTCATACTCAAGACTGTGACGTAGTTTAATCACACTTTCATCCATATAACTGTGAGTGCGACAGTTAATCATGCCATCTTGCACATTTCTAGACCGTGACTCGGGCCTCATGCCTCTTTCTATATTTCTAGACAGCGACTCAGGCCTTATGCATCTTTCCATATTCCTAGACTGTGACTCAGGCCTCATGCCTCTTCCCATATTTCTAGACCGTGACTCAGGCCTCATGCCTCTTCCCATATTTCTAGACCGTGACTCAGGCCTCATGCCTCTTTCCATATTCCTAGACCGTGACTCAGGCCTCATGCCTCTTTCTATAGTTCTAGACCGTGACTCACGCCTTATGCTTTTTTCCATATTTCTAGACCGTGACTCAGGCCTCATGCCTCTTCCCATATTTCTAGACCGTGACTCAGGCCTCATGCCTCTTTCCATATTTCTAGACCGTGACTCAGGCCTTATGCCTCTTCCTATATTTCTAGACCGTGACTCGGGCCTCATGCCTCTTTCCATATTTCTAGACCGTGACTCGGGCCTCATGCCTCTTTCCATATTTCTAGACCGTGACTCGGGCCTCATGCCTCTTTCCATATTTCTAGACCGTGACTCGGGCCTCATACTTCTTTCCATATTTCTAGACCGTGATTCAGGCCTTATGCCTCTTTCCATATTTCTAGCCGTGACTCAGGCATCATGCCTCTTTCCATATTTCTAGACAGTGACTCAGACCTCATGTCTCTTTCTATATTTCTAGACCGTGACTCAAGCCTCATGCCTCTTTCCATATTTCTAGACCGTGACTCAGGCCTCATGCCTCTTTCCATATTTCTAGACCTTGACTCAGGCATCATACCTCTTTCCATATTTCTTGACCGTGACTCAGGCTTCATGCCTCTTTTCATATTTCTAGACCCTGACACTCATGCCTCTTTCTATATTTCTAGACTGTGACTCAGACCTCATGTCTCTTTCTATATTTCTAGACCTTGACTCAGGCCTCATACCTCTTTCCATATTTCTTGACCGTGACTCAGGCTTCATGCCTCTTTCTATATTTCTAGACCCTGACATTCATGCCTATTTCCATATTTCTAGACTGTGACTCAGACCTTATACCCCTTTCTATATTTCTAGACAGTGACTCAGGCCTCATGCCTCTTTCCATATATCTAGACTGTGACTCAGACCTCATGCCCCTTTCTATATTTCTAGACCGTGACTCAGGCCTCATGCCTCTTTCCATATTTCTAGACCGTGACTCAGGCTTCATGCCTCTTTCCATATTTCCAGACCGTGACTCAGGCCTCATACCTCTTTCCATATTTCTTGACCGTGACTCAGGCTTCATGCCTCTTTTCATATTTCTAGACCCTGACACTCATGCCTCTTTCCATATTTCTAGACTGTGACTCAGACCTCATGCCATTTTCTATATTTCTAGACAGTGACTCAGGCTTCATGCCTCTTTCCATATTTCTAGACCTTGACTCAGGCCTCATACCTCTTTCCATATTTCTAGACTGTGACTCAGACCTCATGCCACTTTCTATATTTCTAGACCGTGACTCAGGCCTCATGCCTCTTTCTATATTTCTAGACCGTGACTCACGCCTCATGTTTTTTATTCATATTTCTAGACCGTGACTCAGGCCTCATGCCTCTTTCCATATTTCTAGACCGTGACTCAGGCCTTATGCCTCTTCCCATATTTCTAGACCGTGACTCGGGCCTCATGCCTCTTTCCATATTTCTAGACCGTGACTCGGGCCTAATACCTCTTTACATATTTCTAGACAGTGACTCAGGCCTCATGCCTCTTTCCATATTTCTAGACCGTGACTCAGGCCTCATACCTCTTTCCATATTTCTTGACCGTGACTCAGGCTTCATGCCTCTTTTCATATTTCTAGACCCTGACACCCATGCCTCTTTCCATATTTCTAGACTGTGACTCAGACCTCATGCCCTTTTCTATATTTCTAGACAGTGACTCAGGCCTCATGCCTATTTCCATATTACTAGACCTTGACTCAGGCCTCATACCTCTTTCCATATTTCTAGACTGTGACTCAGACCTCATGCTACTTTCTATATTTCTAGACAGTGACTCAGGCCTAATGCCTCTTTCCATATTTCTAGACCGTGACTCAGGCCTCATGCCTCTTTCTATATTTCTAGACCGTGACTCACGCCTCATGCTTTTTTCCATATTTCTAGACCGTGACTCAGGCCTCATGCCTCTTTCCATATTTCTAGACCGTGACTCAGGCCTCATGCCTCTTTCCATATTTCTAGACCGTGACTCAGGCCTTATGCCTCTTCCCATATTTCTAGACCGTGACTCGGGCCTCATGCCTCTTACCATATTTCTAGACCGTGACTCGGGCCTCATACCTCTTTCCATATTTCTAAACCGTGACTCAGGCCTTATTTCTCTTTCCATTTTTCTAGTCGTGACTCAGGCATTATGCCTCTTTCCATATTTCTAGACAGTGACTCAGACATCATGCCTCTTTCCATATGTCTAGACCGTGACTCAGGCCTCATGCCTCTTTCCATATTTCTAGACCGTGACTCAGGCCTCATGCCTCTTTCCATATGTCTAGACCGTGACTCAGGCCTCATGCCTCTTTCCATATTTCTAGTCGTGACTCAGGCATTATGCCTCTTTCCATATTTCTAGTCGTGACTCAGGCATTATGCCTCTTTCCATATTTCTAGACCGTGACTCAGGCCTCATACCTCTTTCCATATGTCTAGACCGTGACTCAGGCCTCATGCCTCTTTCCATATTTCTAGACCATGACTCAGGCATCATGCCTCTTTCCATATTTCTAGACCTTGACTCAGGCCTCATACATCTTTCCATATTTCTTGACCGTGACTCAGGCTTCATGCCTCTTTTCATATTTCTAGACCCTGACACTCATGCCTCTTTCCATATTTCTAGACTGTGACTCAAACCTCATGTCTCTTTCTATATTTCTAGACCTTGACTCAGGCCTCATGCCTCTTTCCATATTTCTAGACCGTGACTCAGGCCTTATGTCTCTTTCCATTTTTCTAGTCGTGACTCAGGCATTATGCCTCTTTCCATATTTCTAGACCGTGACTCAGGCCTCATACCTCTTTCCATATGTCTAGACCGTGACTCAGGCCTCATGCCTCTTTCCATATTTCTAGACCGTGACTCAGGCATCATGCCTCTTTCCATATTTCTAGACCTTGACTCAGGCCTCATACATCTTTCCATATTTCTTGACCGTGACTCAGGCTTCATGCCTCTTTTCATATTTCTAGACCCTGACACTCATGCCTCTTTCCATATTTCTAGACTGTGACTCAGACCTCATGTCTCTTTCTATATTTCTAGACCTTGACTCAGGCCTCATACCTCTTTCCATATTTCTAGACTGTGACTCAGACCTCATGTCTCTTTCTGTATTTCTAGACCTTGACTCGGCCTCATACCTCTTTCCATATTTCTTGACCGTGACTCAGGCTTCATGCCTCTTTCTATATTTCTAGACCCTGACACTCATGCCTCTTTCCATACTTCTAGACTGTGACTCAGACCTCATGCCCCTTTCTATATTTCTAGACAGTGACTCAGGCCTCATGCCTCTTTCCATATATCTAGACTGTGACTCAGACCTCATGCCTCTTTCCATATATCTAGACCGTGACTCAGACCTCATGCCCCTTTCTATATTTCTAGACAGTGACTCAGGACTCATGCCTCTTTCCATATTTCTTGACCGTGACTCAGGCTTCATGCCTCTTTCTATATTTCTAGACCCTGACACTCATGCCTCTTTCCATATTTCTAGACTGTGACTCAGACCTCATGCCCCTTTCTATATTTATAGACAGTGACTCAGGCCTCATGTCTCTTTCTATATTTCTAGACCTTGACTCGGCCTCATACCTCTTTCCATATTTCTTGACCGTGACTCAGGCTTCATGCCTCTTTCTATATTTCTAGACCCTGACACTCATGCCTCTTTCCATATTTCTAGACTGTGACTCA
This sequence comes from Cyrtodaria siliqua, assembly GCA_037043455.1. Lineage (NCBI taxonomy): Eukaryota > Metazoa > Mollusca > Bivalvia > Adapedonta > Hiatellidae > Cyrtodaria > Cyrtodaria siliqua. Next base: position 56,618 of record JAWPHD010014529.1, read on the forward strand.
GACCTCATGCCCCTTTCTATATTTCTAGACAGTGACTCAGACCTCATGCCTCTTTCCATATATCTAGACAGTGACTCAGGCCTCATACCTCTTTCCATATTTCTAGACCGTGACTCAGACCTCATGCCCCTTTCTATATTTCTAGACAGTGACTCAGGCCTCATGCCTCTTTCCATATATCTAGACAGTGACTCAGGCCTCATACCTCTTTCCATATTTCTAGACCGTGACTCATACCTCATGCCCCTTTCTATATTTCTAGACAGTGACTCAGGACTCATGCCTCTTTCCATATTTCTAGACCTTGACTCAGGCCTCATACCTCTTTCCATATTTCTTGACCGTGACTCAGGCTTCATGCCTCTTTTCATATTTCTAGACCCTGACACTCATGCCTCTTTCCATATTTCTAGACTGTGACTCAGACCTCATGCCCCTTTCTATATTTCTAGACAGTGACTCAGGCCTCATTCCTCTTTCCATATATCTAGACAGTGACTCAGGCTTCATGCCTCTTTCCGTATTTCTAGACCCTGACAATCATGTCTCTTTCCATATTTCTAGACTGTGACTCAGACCTAATGCCTCTTTCTATATTTCTAGACTGTGACTCAGACCTCATGCCCCTTTCTATATTTCTAGACTGTGACTCAGACCTCATGCCCCTTTCCATATATCTAGACAGTGACTCAGGCTTCATGCCTCTTTCCGTATTTCTAGACCCTGACAATCATGTCTCTTTCCATATTTCTAGACTGTGACTCAGACCTAATGCCTCTTTCTATATTTTTAGACAGTGACTCAGGCCTCATGCCTCTTTCCATATATATAGACTGTGACTCAGGCTTCATGCCTCTTTCCATATATCTAGACTCAGGCCTCATGCCTCTTTCCATATTTCTACACTGTGACTCAAACCTCATGCCTCTTTCTATATTTCTAGACAGTGACTCAGGCCTCATTCCATATTTCTAGACTGTGACTCAAGCCTCATGCCTCTTTCTATCTAGACTGTGACTCAGACCTCATGCATCTTGCTATATATTTCTAGACAGTGACTCAGGCTTCATGCCTCTTTCCATATATCTAGACTGTGACTCAGGCTTCATGCCTCTTTCCATATATTTAGACTGTGATTTAGACCTCATGTCTCTTTCTATATTTCTAGACAATGACTCAGGCCTCATGCCTCTTTCCATATATCTAGACAGTGACTCAGGATTCATGCCTCTTTCTATATTTCTAGACCCTGACACTAATGCCTCTTTCCATATTTCTAGACAGTGACGCAGGCCTTATGCCTCTTTCCAAATATCTAGACTGTGACTCAGACCTCATGCCTCTTTCCATATTTCTATACAGTGACTCAGGCCTTATGCCTCTTTCCATATTTCTCGACCTTGACTGAGGCCTCATGCCTCTTTCCATATTTCTAGACAGTTACTCAGGCCTCATGCCTCTTTCCATATTTCTAGACCGTGACTCGGGCCTTATGCCTCTTTCCATATTTCTAGACCGTGACTCAGGCTTCATGCCTCTTTCCATATTTCTAGACCGTGACCCAGGTCTCATGCCTCTTTTCATATTTCTAGACCGTGACTCAGGCCTCATGCCTCTTTCCATATTTCTAGACTGTGACTCAGACCTCATGCCTCTTTCTATATTTCTAGACAGTGACTGGCCTCACGCCTCTTTCCATATATCTAGATAGTGACTCAGGCTTCATGCCTCTTTCCATATTTCTAGACCCTGACTCATGCCACTTTTTATATTTCAAGACTGTGACTGCGATAGTGTATAACGTTCAACCACTACGTCTTCACATTAATTACGAAGTGTTTGCATGTTTTAATATAAAGCCATTATGTACTTTCTTTAGATAATGCGTGTTGAATATACATGTGTTATGTACGGTTATCAAATGTCATTGCAGACAAAGATGATGCTGGCAGTGTGTATAATTATATCAATGGCCTACATTCCGGCTCATGCGGACCTGACACCTGAGGAAATAGCGATATTTATTCAAAATGGCGTTGATGTCATCGATACAGGCAACACCTGGACGCTAGAGCATAACGGCGTACCAGATCATGGTTTTGAAGGAGGATTTGGGAGCAACCCCAATCAGCCTCTTGTGCAGAATCACTCATACCCAGTACCTAAGATATCTACTGTTCTCGCAACGAAAGGATGTGTCCGATTAGGCGCCATTGGAATGTCAATAAGCGGGGCTCCGTTTTTTAATCCGTATACGGGTCAAGGCAAAAATGCTGTAGAGGGACACTGCGAAGAAACGTTCGACAAATGCGACGGACACCCAAGTGGACGTAACGGTCAGTATCACTATCATAAACTTCCTGCATGTCTTTATACTGGAGCTGACCTCAGAAATAAGTTTCTTGGAGTGGCATTCGACGGATATCCCATCTATGGACCCATGGATGAGACCGGAAAGAACTGGACATCTGGAGAACTAGATCAGTGTCACGGACATACCCACAATGGTTCTTATATGTACAGGATAACTCTTCAATTTCCATACATTCTTGGATGTTTTCACGGAAGAGCCAGTACACAGCAAGCACCGCCGCAGGGGAACGGACAAATGCCGCCACCAGATCGACAGACACGTGATGTTAAATTACATAGGTACGTTCGACAGAATAGACAATGCATTGAAGAGTTGGCCACCGACTGGAAACAAAACACCTGCTATGCATATTGCACAAAACCAAGTGACGGGAGTTATGATAATTGCGATCCACCGTCTATTGTTCTAACCGACACTACACGTACTCGTTTTCCAACAACCACAGATGATGGCATCAACGCATGCGCGGTTACCAAAGTGTCAACTCTTGTTTTGCTTCTATCAGTATACGTGTATATACTCACTTCACGGTTATAAACACACGAGTAAATTCAACTGATTCTAAGGAGTGCTCTATACGCCGTTACGTTAAATCTTCATTCGCATTTCAATAGGTATTTGTTTGGTGCAGATCTCTATTATGCAAAAGTTGCAAGCCTAGAACGTAATCAGCATTGTACGAGTACATTGATATAATTAAAATGTTTACGTATATATACTGAAATAGTCTAAATGTAGATTGTGCAAGTGTATACGTATTCATATATAACTACGTTTACCAATATAACTACGTACGTACTTAAAGGGGTTGATGCACTACTTTCAAACAATGTTTATTTTAAAGGGCTGTAAAATACTTGAAAAAAACCTGAAAGAATTATCAAAATGCCATGAAAAAATAAAGAAGATATGACCTAATAAAAATTTGCTAAGAAACACAAGTGGAGACGGCCATCTTGGAACGATGACGTCATCGCACCTTTTTGCCATATATGACATACTGACAAAATGTCTTTTAAAGAAAACCAATCAAACGAAAAATGAAAAATAAGCATACAATTTGTACATTTTCATCAGTATATTTATTTTTGATCAATTGCAGTGATTTACTTTGCTTTAAAATAGATTTTTGTCAATATGCCATATATGGTAAAAGACGCGATGACGTCATCGTTCCAAACTTGTGCAACTTTCAATAGGTCATATCTCCTTTATTTTTTATGGCATTTTGATAATTCGTTTAGCATTTTTCAAGTTTTTCAGAGCCCTTTGAAATAAATCTTGTTTGAAAATAGTGCATCAACCCCTTTAACTGTACGTATACAAGTTTATACGTATACACATATAAATCGTTCCAGTATCTACGTATGCATATCTACATTGTTCAAATTTCTACATCTACAGATCTACATATACATATTTATCATGCAGATATGCACTTTTCTGCCTAATGAGGCACTGACCAATAAAGCAAATCAATGCGGAATCCTACGGTGTTTATTGTACGTAACGTTATCTGACGTCATGCACGTAACGTTGCCTGACGTCATAAAACAAACAAAAACAGCAACATGGCGGCGTCCTCGATTAGAGTAACATTCTGAGAAATAGGTAATAATAGTAAATCATACAGAAAATGTGGATAATCTACATGATAAATAGAATATTAT